>JAQIXP010001714.1:0-17290 GCA_034700285.1 Proteroiulus fuscus | reverse complement strand
TTTGAAGAAAACGAATTTAACATTGAAATCCCCATAGGCCCATGCTGTTAAAAGTGTGGACAGCCCCCTTAAATTGATTAAAAATGTACTTACCCTTGACTCTTCGGCCAGCATTGAATTCATATCTTGATCACTAATTGCAGCCATTAGTTTAATATCTCTATAATACCTAGAAGTGCGCATAAAAAAGGATCGGAATTCAATTTTAAAATTCCAAACACGAGATATTAAATGAGTAACGGAAGATTTATTATTTCCAGAAATCTTACCTTTCTACCCACTCCTTATAAACGGGAATGTCTTTAGCGTACAGCAATTTACTGCTGGGGGAGTCCTTCCCCAGCCTATGTTCGGACGTGGAGCAAGAATCCATAAAGGTCTGCGCCACGACGGACAAACACGAATCCACAATATTGGACTTGTGAATGTCAAACACAAAATTAGGGTTCTTAATAAGGTTGACCCAGAACCTTAGTGGAAGGCTGAAAAAACAAAAAAAATCACAGGTCACTATCATATTCAATGAAAATAAGTCCTCGGTTTTGACAAGCCTATATGGGAGGATGAGTGCGTACCTGTTGCTCTTCCACGTGTGTACCACCTCGGGATCAGTGATACCGTGTTGAATAGCTTGATCATCCAAGAAATCAAACATATATTTAATTGCTAAAGGTAAGGCACTTCCTCGATGTGCCGTACTGAAGATGGTCTCGAACAGATCATCCACAAATTTTTGTAAGGTGCCCTGAGAAAGGAAACATTACGTTAAAAACAAATTTCGGGCTTCCCGGATATTTTCCAATCCCTGACAAAATAAACCAGCATAGTGCTATACGTGACGCCACCCCATGGATCAACTTGCAAATTTGTTGTGGTATCCTGCCGTTAGAGCTCAATGAGGGCTAGGCATATGATTTTCCAAGATTGCTTTTCTCATAAGACTTATCCCAATATTGGTACATGGCAAAATATATGTACTAAAGGTGTTCTAGTCCTATATAAAATCAATTCATTTTGTGCAATACGTGGCACCACCCTATGGGGAAACAGAACAATCTTTTTGTTGGCATCCATGAGTTCCATGTGGGTTCAGCATTTTCAGCAATCTTCTATTACCATTATAAATAACAGTTGTCTTATAAGATGTCCTATTCCTGGATAAATTCAATTAATTTTGTTTAATGTGTGGCGCCACCTCATGGATTAACAAGCAAAATAGCAATTCAAAAATTGATTTACAGCCGTTTCTATATGTAATTTTGAAAATAAAATAGTCACGATGACCCTGAATGCACCTAAGGAAGTCATTAGTAGACATGCCAACAAAAACTACTTCATGTGGTTACCACTGCACCTTGAAGTAATTCTACAATAAGAGTGGAAATGGAGAATTCCCCTCAGTATCGAATATTAATTCCTCAAATTTCTTACTTTAGTCGCCAACAGCCTCGTCAAGTAAATTTCGGACACCATTTTATTGCCTCGTTCGCCTTCCTTCGGGGCATCGTTATCATGATGTTTTACCTATTGAATCGCGCAAATTACAAAAAAATCAGAAAAGTAACAACGATGCGAAAACGAGTCTTGAGTCAAAGAAAGTTTACCCACCAAATGCCAGTACTTATAGCCAGACTCCATTTCATGATTCAACGGAGACGTCGCTCGACTCAGAGGAGGACTTCCGGATGAGAACTTCGGAAAGTTTAGAGTTTCTTAAACAAAATAAAGCAGAATTTTAATTTACAATCGAAATGATTAAAACTCTCGAAGCAACGAGTGGCATTATCGACCAACCATATTTGTGAGATTTTTCCGACTTCTCGGACACTATTGAGAGATTGTAATTGGACGCTTGTTTGAGCACCAACGTAAGTAGCGCACCGTCGGGCACCTAGATTAAACGCAAACAAATGGAACCCGATATATATATACACTATAAAGGCGAAATATAGAGATGCTCTAATCAAAATAATTACTTTAAAATGAGCCAGAGTGTTGATCTTTTTCCAGTCGGCCTCTGGCTTTGTCGTTTGGTCTTCGTCTGATAGAATTAAACGACCTGACGTCCCCGTCCTCCATTCTAGAAAGGCAAAAAAAAAAGTATTAGCCCGACAGTTTGTAGAGTGTCGCAACAGGAAAGGGTTCATGCTGACTTCCATTAATTGCACTTTCCTGACTTTGCATGAACAAAATAAAAATGTTCACTGCTATTTTCATGCAGTGTGTGTAACAGTAACTCACTTGATTACAACTGGTGAACATTAAAAATAACCCACATGGATGCGGGAAGATGTTCAAAGTTGGAGGGGCAGAGAATTACTTTTTTCATAATTTTGAAGTAGAGATAAGCAAGATCCGTCTCTAAGGAACAAAAGTCAGAGGTAGGGTGGGGACAACTGTCTCTGCGCCCCCCCCCCCCCCTTTTCCTCCATCCTAATATAACACTTTTAAAAATGAATCAAAATTTTTTATAATAAATGATGACAAAATTAGCCGAGTTGTCGGAACTCCGAATTAAAAACATTGCCTCCCAATAACAATCTATAATTCAATTTTTATCAAAATCTGCACTACACTTTTTAAATGCAAACCCATCACACGCGGATTTTAGGAATCATTCTCTAAACTTCCCTGAAAAAATCTTTCTTCCCTGACTTTCCAGAATAGTATGAATCCTGCAGTAATATGTTGCTGGCATATCCTACCTAGATCCAAATCGTCCTTTGCAGGGCGTTGTGAGTGGGGTGTGTTACGATAAATGGCATCCAGGGCCTTTTCCTTCACTTGAGAAATAGTATCACAATCGAGAACTTTGACAGGAACATTGGTATTTTCGGTCTCCAAACTTAGAGGGTACATTGTTTGAGGACTCATAGAAACATAAACCGTCTGCAAGACATTAAAAATTGGGTAAGTTCAGTTTCAAACGACATCCAGTTTATTTTAAGAAGAATAAGAGTTAGTGATGGGATTTTACCATGGGTTTAAAATCAATGGATTGTCTGATGAGTTTTTCTTCGCTAAGCGAGTAACGAGCTTCGTTCGTGATAGCGTCCACTGGCCCCTTATCCACTTGCTGCTTGATCGCTCGGTACAGCAAGAAAAGGGGGTCGCCGGCACACTCTTTTAAAAACTTGTACAATAAAAATGTGAACCAGGACGAGAGCATTTTCTCTGCAACAGATTCAGTCCTAAAATTTGAAAAGTAATTTTTTTTTAATATCAATCCATCAATCGATGAATATTTTTCTAAGATTTGAAAATTTCATCAAATCACTACGACATGACAACTTGCCTCCGAAGGAGTAGTTTTGGATGTGATTTGCCTTCCATGCATTTTTCTATTAGCTCAGCTAACAAAGTCTTCAAAATACTACAAAGAAACAAGAAGCCAGCTTTGTTAGAGCAAGGAACCTCCTACGAGTTTCAGTAACAATAACTGCAAGTAAAAACTTCATACTCGGTGCAATAGTCCATTCTGCTCTGCAGGATGACCATGACCAAGGAAGCCACATTGACCCTGTCTCTCATAGAGAAATATCTATTGGATTCCAAAGTGCGGATGAAGAGAAGCAAGAACGTCTTGTTCATGATGAGTTGGCCGAACAAGCGTAACCCTCTCTCCTGTTCCATCATTCGAGTGGGGTCCATCTGGTGGGAAATACGGAAGCGGAAAAACATTTACAAACAGTAAGTGAGTACTGGTTTGAATTTCCAGGGGGAAGGGCTTCGGCATAACTGCGAGGGTTATTACCTCCTGAGACTTAAGCACGGGATGGTCTTCCACATTCGGAAATAAGATTTTCATCGTGTATGCCTTATAGTCCAGGAATGGTATGCCACCAGAGCTCAAATCACTCGTCAGGTCTGTCATCTCGGTCTGCAGCTCGGCAAATGCTATTTTTTTTTTCGAGGAAAAGAAGAACAGGATGATGCAATTAAAACGTTCATTTTCTTGTAAATTAGGGTCCGAGTTAAAATGAACAGTTAGATTTTTTGGGGTTCATATTGAATTCTGCAAATGGGTTTCCCTGACTGTCCCGTACAAAAAAAACCTTTCTTAATGACTTTCCCTGATTAGAAAATCAGTTTTCCCAGACCATCCCTGACAAAACGTAAGTTTTCTTAGACTTTCCCTGACAAAAACAAGTTTTCCCCTTATTTTCCATTAAAATCATCAGTTTCCCCTGACTTTCCCTAACAAATAACCAGTTTTACCTGACAAAAACAAATTTTTCCTAACTTTCTCATTAAAAAAAAATTCAAGTTTTTTCTGAATTTCCCTGACAAAAACTATTTTGTAGATCTAGCAGAACTGATTACAACTTTTACAAATTAATTACTGGTAATTATTGCATCCGGATTAGTGAATCACCCATTATTTAATTTTAACCAGTTGTAATTAATCAATTATAAATTTCAACAAAATTCAGGGTATACATGCAGTATTATACTCAAGTAAACAGAACATAGTCTATAACTGACTTATATGAATTTTCCCAGAATTTCTAGGGTAATTCTGGCATTTCTCTGAATGTCCCGGCCAGTGTGTACTCTGTTTCGGCTGTCTTGCTCACCTTCCTTGCACTCGGCAGCCACGCGGAGTTCCAGTACGTCCATCTGCTCCTGCATATTCTTCAGAACTCGGCTATTTTCTGTCGATTTTAAGCGGTAGGCAATGAGGAAGCCGATAACAACAACGAAAAGAATGCTGCCACCGATGATGACGCCGATGGTGACAGGCAGAGGCAACCCGCCATCGGTCACACGCGGTGACTCATAGCTGAGCTTGCCAATTGTGTAGTTCAACCGTCCGCCCACGATGACCACTACATCGGGGATACTATCCCGGTCGGGGTTCCCATCCGAATTACGGGCCGGTGGCTGAGAGGTTGGCGGCCGGCAGGTCATCTGGGTCCGGGACAGGGAGGTCACATTACAGGCACTTGTGCCAATTTGCACGATCACGTCGGATTCTTGACTAGCTCGGTCCAAATTCTCGCCCTGAAACGCAAACAAAATTATCTTTACCTTGCAGAATTTAGCATAAATAAATAACAGCGTGTTAAAAACTTTGACTTACGTTGATAGTGAGGTAGTCGCTTTTGTAATACTTGACGGAGCTGTCTTCGTCAAACGGGTAATACACCGGATCAGGATACAAGTGGAATGGTTGGAAAGACTGGCCGTTTTCGTCTTTCGATGACATCATGCTGCGGAAGAGCACTACCTCGTCCATCTCGAAGCCGTAATCCATCTTGAGCGGGGCGTCGGCACTGAAGGACATGTTACGCATCAGGTCCACAGCTGGTATTGCCGGAGTGTGGCATCTCATAAACGTGGTTCCTTCAACTTCGCAAGGCTCCTGATAAAAAAAATTGAGGCAGTGTGTGTTAATTTTAAAATAACATTAAAAATAAATGAAAATTTTTAAAAAATTAAAAACAATAAATTTTCTAGTAAGAGGCTCCTTTTGGGCTTCAAAAGAAGCTTCAAATTCAAAAGAGGCTACAATTTGGAACGTTTGGGAACAGTCTACTATAGGAGACAGCCCAATATAAGAAGCCAGCCATTATATATTTTCTACAATAATGATATACCTATATACATGCATTGACCCTAGAAACCTTCTTAAAATTCATATTTATTAAACAAAATCGAATTTGAACCTGTACATTAATACCTCTGTTTATTCAAAATACTGGAAATAATATTGTGTCTAGATTATTTACGACATCAGTTTATTTGGTCAACAAATCGTGATTATTGAAACCCAAATCAAAGTTTTCGTAGAATTGTGGTTTAAGAAATCATTATTTTCGCCAAAATCATCTTTTCCGAATCACGATTATGAAACCAAAATCAAAATTGGGATGCGAAAATCTGCATTTTTCAGAAATTGCTATTTTAATTTTGAGGCAAAAGATTTAAATTTTAAGAAACAAATTCCAGATCATTTCTTATAAGGGAATGTCATTGGAACGTGCATGACTACCAAAATATAGCTAAGAAAATGTACCCTAGTCCACATAAGTTCCAAATGCCTACCATTTCAATTTAAGGGCCTGACCCAAAACTCATAAAATTATGATATTTTAGATTATACTTACGCTGTAATATTTCTTTCCATTATGACGTAGGAACATTCTGGGTTCCTGTACGGCGTCCAAGTGCTCGCCTCTTACGTTGAATGTAATACCACCACTATGTGACAAAAAAAAATACTGATGAGACCTAAATTCAGACTCAAAACTACCTTCTACTGGTAACCCTAAAAATTTCTTGACAAAATCCAGGCCCATTGAAAGCACTGCACAGTACCGACCTTGGAATTCCTTTAGGAATGCTGCGTGGTGCACCGCCGGACTCAAATGACTTAATTTTTGGATCTTCCACGTAAGTGAATTCTGGATAATTTAAGGAACGCTCCCCTCCATCAAACATCATTCTCAACTTCGTGGAATGCGGCCGCTCTGCTCTGGAAGTAATGCATTCCGCGAATCCCATTTCGGCTCTGAAAAAATTTGTACAGACTCTGTATAGTTTATGTCAACGTTAAACGCACTCCGGGCTGTTAAAAACTTACTTTGTAATGTTACATTCATACGTATCCATAAACGCCGCTATGTTGCTGCCAGCATTCATATTTTCGCCCGTTACAATGACCTTCGTGCCTCCCGACTTGGGGCCCTTGATAGGCATGAGACTGATTATCCTCGGTTCCTGAAAGAAAAAAGGAATTGTATTAACTATATGTTTAAGATCCCTGAAGCAGCTCCGAATAACTAGCTGGAACTTACCACAAATTCAAAATTTACGGAAGATTCCCCACGGAAGTCTTTCACTTTTACAATGACGGGTCCCGAATGTGAATCCCCGTTACGGCTTTCCAGACGGTTTAATTGACATACAATCCTTAAAAGGATAAATTTTACTCAAAAATCAGCTACAAATGCAATTTTGCATAAAATACAGGCGTCGTGAGTATTAATACATGATTCTATAAGATGTACATTTTCAGTCTAGAAATCAAGTTTTCAAAATCACAACTTTAGAAAAATCATGATTTCTAAACTATATGTTCCAAGAAAATTTGAGTTTAGGTTTCCAAAATCACGATATTTGGGCTAAATAAGCCAAAATAAATTTAAAAATAATTAGATTTTTCTTCAATTAAGTCTTAAATTATTTTTGTAATGGAATGTTGAAGTCTACAATTAAGTTTTCAAAAAAAAATCCACTAGAAATTTACCAAATTATAGCACTTACTTAGATGTTTTGATGTACTGCTCTCGAATCGGAGAACACTGAACTCCCGCAACTGTGACGCCGCTTTCAATATCCTCAAAAGTTTTACCTAAATTGACTCCTTCGATGGTCACTTTGGTCCCTCCCTCTCGGGGGCCAGACACCGGATTGAACTATTAATGACAAATATTATTTCAGGGTAAAAAAAAAAAAAGTTCCAGCCTCCTGCAGCTACAACAAAATTTTTTCTGTATTTTGATTGAGATAACTAAAATGCAATCGGTAAATATTTACGTTTGTGATTTTTGGATCGGGACAGGTCTTCTGCTGATCCAGCCAGGCGCTTTGCCCTCCATCACACTGCTCTTTAATTTCACAAGTCAGCGAACTCTGGCACCACCCACACTGATACTTTTCGGAAAGGGCCAGGCACATGCCGCAATTGTCGGCCATGTTTCGACACCGATACACCAACACTGGAATACAAAATCAAATTAGTAAAAGCTTCAAACATCTTTTCTGCAACAGAAACGCGGTAGTAGGACGCATTTTGATATTTACCGTGGACTTTTTCGGGATTATCCAGAGGTTTGCTACCTTCCCAGATTATCCCAAAAGAGACAGATGTATTAGCAGCTGCACTACTGTAAGTGAACTGTAATAAAGAATTTCAGAATCGGTAAATCGACTGACGCCCGATGGCTCGAGACCGGCCCATACGATGTCTCATGACACTATTAGGACAAAAAGTGAGGAGCAGTACCTCCATCTCAGTGCAATACATGGTATCGGTAATCAGTCTGGCGCCGACTTGGAGCACACGACCGTCGATATTAAACTGGCAGACAAAATGCTTCTGAGTAAGGAACTGCTGTTCAACAAATGAAAAATAAAATGCAGGTTCAATATAGGGACAAAATCAGTGAGGTAATGTACCCCAGATGTAACTTTGGATCACGATTAGACTGGGAGCGTCTTCTTTAAATTTTTTTTTTGAAAATTTGAGCACGAAATTTTATATTTTTATTATCTATTTTAATAACGTCTGCTGATTTTAGCCCGACTAAGGTATTTTTATTTTAAAAATAAATTCTAAATTGTCTTGGAATTGTGATTTTTTTTTTTACAAATTATGATTTTACCAAAACTAAGCTTTTAGAATCAACATTATTAGACTGAAAACTAAATTTATATAAATTTTATTAAAAGCATGATTTTAGATATCCAAATTTTGCCATAATTGTGATTTCTGAATAACGACGTTTATACCTAAATCCAGATTGCAATGTAAAAAATCTAAATTATTCCGAACTCGAGATTTTCAAAATAATCTAGCCTTCAAGAAGAAAAATTCTGACTATTTTTGTAAGGGTAGTTTATACATCCTTAAAGTTTAAAGGGTAACCCGACCTAACAATTCCCCGATGCAAACGATATATATTTGTTTGTTATACATACTGCAATGTTGTCCACTTTGACGTTGATGGCCTTTCGCATGCCGGACGACACCAGAATCTCCGAGATGCCGGTTGAAGAGGAATTTATTTTGGGACAGAAGGTTGGGCCCGAACGAAAACTTGGGCCCACGTTCTAGAAGACATGGACAAACATTAACCAACTAGCAGACATTTTGGCTGACAAATGATGGAAAAGTTACTCACGTTGATTCCAGTGACCAAAAAATCGTTGCGGCAGTTCTCACCCGTATCGTGAGTGCACCTGTGTCCATCCACGCACCAGTCGCATGGAAAGGGGCTGGAAACGCACTCGGTGCACCTAATTGAGTAAACGAATTAATCGTCCAGAAAGGATAAAAAAATTCAAAGATTTTCATAGAATATGAAAGAATATTTTCACTACTTACTCGCCATACGTATTACAATCGTAGAATGTAAAATTCGTGGCTACAAAGTCTGGCCCAGCTACACGCCTGACCGAAAGTGTTGCAGTGAAATGATCTACGAGCCAAAATACAATTTTTTTTTTTGCTAAATGAGCTTGTATTGTTGTATTGAAAACTGTGTGGGAAAAACAACTCAAACTCACGTTGGTTCTGTGGAATAGAGGGCAGGGCATCGGTGCGAGGTGTGGGGCAACTGACCCCGGCGGCAGTACGTGAGGCATTGGTGGTCAGTAATTTGTTGAAGGCAGTAAAGGCACAAAGAAATTGTCCCTGGAGTGTCGGAAGGTTGTCGATAGTCAGCATCAACTATAATACGTTCGAGATAATTTTAAAAAAATCATGAAAATGTTAATGTTTGCCAGTAGGAATGAAACTTTTACGTTTAAAATGCACTTTCCGAAAAATAAATATTAATTGACGAACTCCCTGCTATTTAATACCGATTATGAAAACATGCATTTCAGAAGACTAGAATACCGCCACGGCATTTTATTTCTAGTTTCTGAAGTGGAATTATGAACAATTTTGAACGAATTTTGAAAAATTCTTGTACATGATTGCGCACAAATTTGTCTTTCCTTCATTTTTGCAATTGTTATTCACTGACCGTTCTCGCCGTGGTCCTCTGTATTTGATGCGGATGAACTGTGGTGATCGTTGTGCATTTACCACTTTTGTAAGGTAACCAATACAAAGGGTCACGCGCAGCCTGAGCACAATCGCTGCGAAGACTACATCTAAAATAGGAAGAAGAGCCGAGGAAATAAAAAAAAAAGAAAAATGTGAAATAATGTGTTCGGTGTAGTCACATCTTAAGTGCATCAAAGATTACATTGTTAGTAGAGTTCAGCAATCGATGGCTACTTACTTGTTCTCCAGAGAGCACCATCCACAATACGGGTCTCGTGCTCCAAGGCACTTTCCACAGTTCTTGTATACATTGCAGTTTTGAACTTTTATACGGCTCACCTGGAAAAAAACACATAAAACAGTAAAGATTAGAAACCAAAAGACCAGCAGAAAAGCACAAAATACATTTTTATAGTAATGTCATAAACTAGCCATTTTGTCCTTAGTAGAATTCATTTTCACGACTTTAATATAACAGCTTATGGCCCTTCAACTACTTGGTATTGCCACAACATGTAACCAATCATAACTCCATCAAATGTAAAAATTTTATATGGCACATGCAGAGCGTCGGTAATCTCGAGCCACTGGCCACCAGCTGTTTATAAATTATACATGCTGTATAGGTACATCGGCTGACAACCAGTCCTTCCAATGCATTTTAAACTGTCGTAACAATTGAATGTGACGTACAATTCATCGTGCCACATTCCTGGGATAAACAGGGATGAGTATCTTATTTTTCACATACTGATCATTAATGTCTAATTTTTCCCATTTCTTGAATTGATTTTTAACTCTCCTGCTTAATGTCAGCAGTATCACTAATGCATAACACCTAATGGCAACTGTCGTCTGAATAAAGCTTTTTCGGCTTATATACGTTCATGTCATAGCATTACCAAGAATAGCATTTGCTGCTTCCATTTTTATTAAATCTTGCTTCTGAATAGCTTTCCATTCCCATACGAAAACGTTCCTTCACAAATTATTTTCAGAATTAAGGTAAAGAATTTCTGCAGAAGAAACTTTCATGCACATTAATGTTCTAGCAGAAAACTACGCTTAAAGCTGCACTGTCCTGAAGAAATTTTGTTCCAAAATGGGGCTCATTGCACGTGCATATCCCAGCAAATCAGATGTAATTTGCACGTGCTTTGAGCTCTATTTTGGAACACAGCTCTCTTCAGGACAGTGCAGCTTTAATTTCATTTTTCAGCAAAAACTCTTCACCATATTCTAAAATAAAACGTTCTGCACATCTCGATTGATATATTTTTTCATACTGAAAAATTCCTCACATTTTATAAACACGGTATTCAAGATGTCAAACATTCCTGATATAAGGCACATCAGCTGATGGCCATCGGCTGATAGCTAAAAGCCCAAACATTCAGGCAATCAGTCAATTTTACGAACTACTCGACAATTTCACCACTTTTAATGTCAGTTTTGTCGACACCAGCGACAACATTTAAAACAATGCGCCACCGGCAAAACCAGGCAACACTCCATGAATAATAAATTCATTTCTTATTTCAAGTCAACTGAACTAGACCACCATTCGCACAAATTCATAGATACGAAAGCAGCAAAAAAATTGCTGTTTTCCACTCTTTTTTTTTCCAGAGTGGCAGTCATTTGTCAAAGCCTTTTTCCTATTTCGTATTTGTCTTCCAAGTAATGGATTGTTCACATTTTTCCATCTTTCATTTCATACAGAAGTCTATTTTCTGCACACAAATTACATAAAATGTGATAAATAAAGAGGCACCATTCGCCACTTTTTTTTTTTTACCAATTTCTTCCTAGCACGTTCGAACATGCCTGTGGAGAAAAAAAAAATATGCACAGACATGAATGAAATTGGAAATTCTCAACATAAGCTCCGGCAAACCGAATTTTGCAGCAAAAGCTTCGGCGTTTCCATTCATCTCAATTGAGAAAAGAAACAGTTTCCAGTCTGGTTTCTCCGGCACGCAGCACTTAACGCCACTAAATAATTAATGGCAGTAGCTGCCATGCCTGGTCTATGCTAATGCCGAACCCAATCCATAAATCCTATTGGAAAGTACACCAAAACAGAAGCAACAACTGAATCAATCGAAAACAGCCCAGCCCAAAAAAAACACCATTGTTTTCGCATAAAATAAACAGAAAAGTAGGCTCAAATATGCATGCATCCCTGAAAGGCAATACATCACGGCACCTGTTGGCGTTAGTAGGGAGTGGTCAAATTTGTGGTCACCAGTTGTTAATGGAGGTGGATCCAGGAAGCAAAAGTTATATAGAAACAATATATTCTCTTTTCTTATTCAAAGAAAAAAACTCAATAGATCCTATTTATCAAAATCGATGGTATATAATGTACCGCAAAATGCGTTGGGAAATATTTGCAAAAAACGCACCTGTTTCGGAAAACCAGAAGCAACAAACTTGCTGGTCGTTGATAGGCAAATCGAAGCAATCCAGGATTAGGAAGCAATTTATGAGGATACTAGTGTAGCCAGCATGCACTTCAACAAGATGGATTCTATAAAATTCTTCAATTTACATTAATTTCTGTAAATTAATCAGATTTCATGCCAAATACGTTACAAACGGCATTTTATTTTCATTGATTGCATTTGGCTTCCATTTGCTCTGAGGCAAATAGCAAACTGTAGGTTAGGATTCGTCTGCTACTGAGGTCCTAACTTATTGCCCGTAAGTTAGGGTTTTAGAAGCAGTGAGCAAATCCTAACCTACAGTTCGCCTTATGATCCCGAGATCGAGCCAGTAGTTGTTGCAGCTAAATAAGAACTTATCAAGTAAGAATAAAAATTCCCAAGACCCACCAATCTATAAAAGGCAATTCCGGTTAAATATAATTCCTCCCGTGCATATTACATGTACAGTTTCTTGGTAAAATTTCTATTCCGAATTACACGTTATAAGCACTAAATAATAATGCGGCCGCAATTCCCAGCGGACTTTCAATATATTACATTTATGTATTGATATAGTTATATGCGCCTACTCATGTAAAAGCCCAATAGCAAGAAGGACCATACAGAGTAGAAGTTACGGCGAAAACAAGATCTTCATAATACATGAACTACATGGCAGAAATCTCTTTCAAGAGTCAAGACTTTATATGTACATTTTTATTTACTGCAAACTAAAAGCTAGTTATAGCCCTGACGCCATGCACTTAAAAGAAAACAAGATTTACCATTGAAAACTTGTAACTTCAATAGGAAATCCTGTCTTCTTTTAAGTGGAGGCAGTCTGTATAGTGAAAGTGTTTTATGTGCTGTTTTGTTTAATGCAGCCTAAAAACTAGTTATAACACCTGCATGCATCCTTGCACTTAAAAGAAAACGAAATTTCCAATTGAAAACTAGGTACTTCAATGGGAAATCCTGTCTTTTTTTAAGTGGAGGTGGTAAACTGTTTTAGGAGCTGTTTTGTTTACTTTAACCAAAAATCCAATTATAGACCTGCCTTTATGCACTTAAAAAAAGACAAGATTTTCCATTAAAAAATTAGTTCTTCAATAGGAAATCCTGTCTTCTTTTAAGAGGAGACAGAAAAATGTTTTACGAGCTTCATGCATTGTATTTTGCTTACTTTAACCAAAATCTAATTATAGCCCTGCCTCTATGCTCTTAAAAGAAGACAAGATTTCTTATTGAGAACTTGGTACTTCAATGGGAAATCCTGTCTTCTTTTAGGTGGAGGCACAAAAATGTTTTATGAGCTATTTTGTTTACTTCAACCAAAAATCCAATTATAGACCTTTCATACACTTAAAAAAAAAATAAAATTTCCCATTGAAAAAAATGGGTCTTAAATGGGAAATCCTGTCTTCTTTTAAGTGGGGGCACATTTGCTTTTATATATAAGCTTGGGCTATAATGAATTCCGAATTAATTTACCTTTAATCTCATGTTTCCTCAAACAATTTGATTTTTTTTTTATATTTTTAAACTAATCGTTTTAGGAAATTAAACCTTGAGCGTATCGCTGATCTTAAGGACTATATAATTTTCATAAATCAAATGGTTCCAGTTATTAATAAAACATATTTTTTTACTTTTTTTTCGAAATGGCATCTTGTAGGCTTATTCAAGAGACTCAAAAACGATTAACAAAATTGCCAGGATAATTACTAGACAATAGGTAGGCATAATTCATATTGCAAATTGCAAATTTCCTCGGCTAATCAATACTGAAAATGCTCGATAAAACTCATATATTTACGCTCTCCTTAACCCACATCACGCACAATCAGAAAAAAACAATTTATTAGCAGGTGCAGCATGATCCAATACATAATATAAAATAAAAAAATAAATAACAATCTTAGGCCTATTTCTGATGGTGGTTATATGGGAACTAATTCTGTAATGATTTACATTTATGATGGATTTTATTACATTTATGTCTGTTCATTATTCTTATTACTGCCTATCTCAACCTTAACCAGGCCTACTTTTGCAAGTATTTGTTTTAGCAAAAAAAAATTGAAAAAAAATTGTTCATTATCGTGCATTACTGCATAATCTACAAGAAAAAGTGGTCCTGAACCAATTTTTTTTTTAAAATAATAGTTCGTTGCCCTGCTAAACCTTTCACAATTAAGAGACACTGAAAATTCCTTCAATGCCAAATATGTGTTTTTTAAGGGAAAAAAAATGAAGGCAAAAAGCATCAGTCTTGCTAATTTTGTATATGCAATACACACAATAATGCTAGCCAGGCTCCAAAATGCAATTTTGTATATTATTTTCCTAAACTTTCCAGACCAGAGCCATTTTTACTTGAGCTATTTTAACCATATGCACATTTAAAGTTCATCCAATTCCCCAAAAGCATTGATAAATGCATATGCATCGTTTAATAATAAAGCTCTTCCTCTTCAACCACATTCTTTCAAAGTGGGACTTTCCCTTAAATTCTTTAAGTCAATTAGAATGCATCGCAAAATATACTTTAAAATTCATTTATGGCATGTATTATTACAAAATGCATAATCACAAAAGCATTATAAAATACATTTCAGACATAACTATAAAAAGACACTTAATCACCAGTTACAAAATCCACCTGAATTACCCAATCTAAATTTTACAATGCACTTAAAATGCATTCGCAATTAATGCATTCATTTCGCCAAACAAACAGAAAATGTAATCTATAGATAATAAATAGGCCTATTTAGAAATACAAAATGGAGTCTTCCAATCCAAAAACCATTGAAAAACTAAATTTCAAAGCAGCATAAACACAAACTTACTCGGTTGAATACTTTTCAATAAAACCAGCATTCATTCGAGTTTCCAAGTAAAAAAAAACCCAAGCACAAATACAGAAAAAACCCCAAAGAAAATGGAGAGAAATGAGTGGAAAAAAAGGCAGCCATTATTATTCAAGGTAAGTGTCCCACGAGAAAAAAAACCTAAATCCCCCCAAAAAATAAAAAAAAAGTAAGAAGAATGCCGTTATACACTTTGATGTATTTCTTTTTTTCCCAAAATAAAAAGCATCCATTTAAAACAGATACACAAAAGTGTCAAGAAGCACCTCTAAGATCTTAAAAAAAATTTCGGAGAGAGAAAAAAAGGCTCAAAAGCTCAAAAAATAAAGCAACCTTTATATAATGAATAGATTTTTTAACCAACAATGATAAATCTGTTGCATTTACATCAGCCGCGCACAAAAATAAGATCTCGATCAGACAAAAACTTCATAAATAAGCGAGCAAAAAGATGAAAGAAGTACTTTTAATGAAAAGGGATTAAATATGCGAGTTTTGCCTCGAGAAATTGCATTGTTTCAGCTCATTTTTTGAAGAAGATTGCTTTTATTTCCCTTTTAGCTCCCGGGTATTAACAAATATAGCTAATATTGATTTGATTTCTACTCAATAAGACAAAATATAACGGAAGCTTAATGAATCATTGTATTCTTTAAGCACAACACAAGTTTAATCAAGGCATTGAAAATAAAAAACAAAAGCTCTATTCAGACAGTATTTAAAAAAAATAGTTTAATCAGCAATGCTAATCTTGTCAGAATAAATACTGACAGGCAATTAAAGGGGAAGATCATCCTAAAAAACGTGATAAAAACAGGAATTCCCCAAAAATTTCGTAACCATGGATGTTCTGCCTATTATACTTCCCGACAGCTTATCTAACCAGGAGCTCAACCAGCACTTGCAAATCGCTTCCCCGCTCTCCTGCTATCATGCACGAGGATTCCTGGTTAGATAAACTGTCGGGAACTATACTACACGTAATACCAATTCACAGAATGACATTTGCCATTACAGCTCTTAAATACGTCATGAGGCAGCGCCTACAATCGTGCGCTCGAACATTATTTGGATCCTCTGATTTGCATTATGGACATGAGCTATTGCATAATGGGCAAGTACTGCCTGATGACGTTATCCCTTTGTTTCTCATTTAGAAATTTAGAAAATGCTGAAGCACTCAAGGACCAAACATGGGTGTGAAATTTTGGGAAATGTATTTTTTTTCATTATATATATAGTCAGTTAAGAAAAAAACTTTCTTTAGGATGATCAGCGACACTTTTTAAAGGGAAAGTCCCATTTTGAAAGAAGTAAGTTGTAGAAAAAAAGAAAATGTAAAATTAGATGGAAATTGCAATTTGATTTGAGCCCACCAATCATTAAATAAAATGTCCCGATTACATGTTGAAATCATGTTTAAATCATGTTGAAAGGTTGAAAATGCAAAGCCCAAATAGGCGCCATTCTACTGACAGTATGTAGCGCCCTCTACTGGATAGTAGGCATCAGCTCTCATGAAAGACATAGACATGCAAGGCTTATATATAGAGGGCGCCCCCAACTTTCAGTGTCTGCTGAAATCCTAATTTATTGCCTATAGGTTAGGAATTTAGAAGTAGACAAAATCCTAACCTACAGTTTGACTAATGCTCCCGAGAGCCAATGGAAGCCCCATGTATGGCAACTTCAATGGATGTAAATAAAACTGACGCTAGGTGACAGGCCCATGGCCAAAAATTATTGAAACAGACTATAAATTAAGCCATCGTAAACATTTACGAAAACTTGTTTATAAAATTTCAATGGAGTAAGCTTATACGAGCTCATATAAACTGCAATGAGTATAATCCCATGGTATTGAGGTGTATATATATATATAAAGTGCATAACTCGTAAATATGTACACAACGTACCCAACTCAGCGTTAATAATTCACCCAAAATGTCGTAAAACGAGACGAAAATGTCGTAAAAATTGACTTTTCCTGGCTCATCAAAACATCGTGCACTTATACAAACCAGTGTTAATGTATGTATACACCCTATTGCAAAGAAGTTATGGTTAAAATTTAAAACTACACGCTCAGAAATTTTCCCCATTTACACTACACAAATTTAGTGTTAGCCTATTTTTGTGTCAAAATGTGTTGGATTTCTTAAGAAATCAACACATATTTAGAAAGACACAGTTTTTGTGCTACACGC
>JAQIXP010001713.1:0-17303 GCA_034700285.1 Proteroiulus fuscus | reverse complement strand
CAGGATCACAATGGTATAATTATCTCATTTTTGACAAATTGGCATATTCACCACTTCTGAATTAAGCCATCGATATATTGCTGAAACGTTGAAAAAGCTTGTTTGTGTCGTACGAGGTGTCGTACGAGCGAAAAAATAATTAGTTGGCAGCATTTCAAACCCTTTTTAATTTTAATATTTCTAAATCTATGGTATTCTTTTTGAATTTTTTTTAGGCCGCCCATCCAGTTCACTCGTGATAACGACTACAGTCGTCCTCCTAGCTATAGATCGCGCGCAAGTTCCGTGAACCCTTGTCCGAACACGGACAACATTAATCAAAATGGCGTGGGCACGTGCGGGACGCAAATAAGCGGCGCCCTGATGAGCACCCACAGCCGCGATCCTTCCCTCAGCCTCAGCTTACTCTCTCACGAGAGCTTGTTCGATATCATGCCAGCGGCAAGCGATCGTCAGAGCAGTAGCAGCGGACCTCAGTCTCCGGCGACGGCTACGGTACCTACCTCATCTGCCTTCAGGCAAGAGCCCGTGGTCGACCCGGGGCCGCCCGTGCCAAGGCAGGATATTTCTCCGGCCGGGGAGCAGCCCCCTCTGGAACACGGCGAACGCTGGATCGGTGTTACCAAAGTGAAACCTTTAGACAATGGGGCGGGAGGGAAGAGAAAAAGGCCGCGGGACTGCAACGTGGTCACCATTGTACAGACTAACGAGTCGTCCTGCGTTCTGGCCGGTGGCAGCAGCGTTTCTTGTACCACCAACGATGCCGTGATGGAACAAGATCCGGCCGCTGCCACCGATTTGCAGGTGCAGAAAATATCTCACGGAGAAATGGAAGTGTTAGCTCACTTATGACGACAACGTGCCGGATTTTGCGACAGACCGTTGAAGTGAGCCGGAATTCTCGGCTTTTTTTAAAACATTTACACGCGAATTTGTAACGAATGCGAGCGCAGAGCAAGACGTAGCAACTATTTTAAGAAGAGATTGCGACTTACAGAGTCATTATTTTATTCCGTCGCCTCTGCTGTGTAGAGGAACGCATTTGCTTATAGCAAATTAAAATAGTATTTTGCTCACACAGAAATTTGTATAGAAACAAAGACAGGATGTCTCCCGACTCTTGTCTTTTGCAAATAAATTGACTTTTAATAATTGCAAAAAAATTTCATTTTTTTCAGTTAGAATAGGATGAATTTAGAAGACAAATAATCATACTTGGCAAGTTCAAAGGCAAGTACCTTCATTTTAAAAATAAGCCGCAACTGTTTTTATATAAATAAGTTTATTTGGTTTTCAATCCTCAGGTATACAAAGAAAGCATTCCCAATCAATCATTCGATTTCACGAGCCGCTTTCTCCTTTTTCTTATCTTCTCCAATTTTCATTCGTTGCCATGTATATTCTACGAAGGCTGCCTGCTGTTTCAGTCGACCGAGTCTCTGGAAATGCCGTTCTGCAAGAATAATGAGTAGTTAGTTATTTTAAAACTTTTGTTTGAAAAAGCACCTATTATAACAAATGTTACTCTGCCCTAACCAGTGTATGGCAAAAGTCCTTGAAGATTGGCTTTCATGTTTGGAAGCTGGAGCAGTTCTTCCATCGTGTGCAGTTTGAGAATCAACTGAAGCACCTTCTGAGCCTCGTAGCTATGCTTGCTGTTTTGGTTCCACGTTACGGCAAACCGTAGGATGGCATCTGTCGGTAAAGCATAATGTTCAATCTAAGAACTTTCTTTGTCTTAACAACAATCGTCCACTAACGACTTACCTATCTGATCGTCTCGTAATTTCTCAAAAGTCTTCTCTAGTTGGTTGTCTCCATCTGTCTGCATGAGAATCTCTGTGAAAAAATGTAGCACCATTTTTAGCACTTTGTATACTGAATCACATGGTAGCAATTTGTTACCTTTAAGAATATTAAGCGCACGAAAGGGTTGTTCCAACGTAATCGTAAGACTAAGGGCTTTCACATATTTCTTTTTCTGAATCAAATTCACCAGCTTCTGTTCCCTGTAATAAAAAGACTAATGTAAAGGCCCTAATTTACAGTCAAATAGTTAACAGTATCCACCCTAAACATTACTTTAAAATGAGTTCTTCTTGTTTTTCTAATTCTTCAGCCTTTTCCGTTTCGGTCACATCCTGAAAACAAATCATACCCATTGTATAATTATCTTTAAAGAGCAGTAGCACCGGGGGAAAATGACCACAGGCCCTTACTTTCCAAAATATTATATTGGAATCTCCAGCACCAGATATAAAGCGAGATTCCGTCGCATCTAATCTTAAAGCCCACACTTTGCCCTCGTGAGCATCCATGGTGTTCATGCATTCGCTGCTCTTGATTGTCCATAATTTAATTAAGCCATCAGATGCGCTGAAATTATTTCAGATATTAACAGAATTGTCCCAAATTTGATATTACATTTAGGGAACTGACCTGCTTAAGATCTGCATCCCACGACTCAAAAACGACAGTTTCAGAACCGAGCATTCGTGCCCCTCAAAAGTCTTAAAATAAATAATAATTATTATTCTTTCACCACTTGGAATTATCTGTTAAAGATGGAACTCATTTTCACCTTCACACAAGTGAAATCCGATAAAGACCATATTTTGATCATGGCATCGGCTGAACCGCTGGCGACCACTTGATCTACGGGCGAAAACTGTAAACACCAAATGCCCCGCCGATGTCCCCGAAGCGCTCCCAAAAGCTTGCCGTCCTCGGTATTCCAAATTTTTATTACTTTATCCTGCGAGCCAGTAGCCACCAATTTATCGTTTGGGGAAAGGCAGACTGAGTTAATGTCCTTCTCGTGGGCGATCTCGGTCCAGCGCACCGAAAGTGAAAAAGCTCGCTTGACATTTGTTAAACCGGCAATCACGTTCTGAGGAACGTCCCAAATCTTTAAACAAGTATCCTGGCTACCGCTTGCAATAAACTTGCAGCTTAACCTGGAAGTCAAGTATTAGGAAATAGTTGACATACATAAATCTAGTTAAAAAGCATTCAGCAGTGAAATCCAAAATAAAGTGATGAGCTTGCCTCGCACAGGCAACTGTTCCAACACCATGAGTGTGCCCTAAACCCGAAGCAACGCAAGTAACAATTGATGTAGCTTCGTCCATTTTCCAAATTCTTACACTATTATCCTACATAAAAGGGAAAATATCAAGAAATTATTAAAAATAGAAAAAAATAAAAAACGTGTAGTATTGTAGAAAATTTATAAAACTTGATACCTTGGAACAAGAAGCCATTACGTAAGGGTAACTCGTGAAAGTGTCGAGTGCTAGTACAATGTCTGTATGTCCTTGGAGGAGTTGACAGTGGAGAGTTTCACTGTCGAATACTTTGATTTGTTGACTATTGGTCGCTACGGCAAAATGAGTGTTGTCCTTGCCTAAAAATGTGATGTCCAGAATGTCATCGTTGAAGCCGACAAACTAAAAGTTAAAAAACAATTTTAAAAAATGGCAAAAAAAATGTTTTGTTCTTCTGACTTAAATGAGTGTTTCAGACCTGTTTTTGTAAACTGAAATCTTCCATTTTAAAAGTTATAATGTTATGTTCGTAGGTGACGACCATTATGCAGTTCAGCGTTTTGTTAAACGAGGCTTGCGTGATTAGCAACATCGAATCGTCGGCACTTGTATCCTTTCTTTCGACCACTGGGTGCGTCTGAGCAAAAACTTGCTGTCCATTCGTGAGCCATACTCTTAAAATTCCTTTTTTTAATATTTTCTCTATTAGTTTTTATTTCTCAAAAAAAATTGAAAAAAGTTTTAACACATTATAGACAAACCTTTACTTCCAGCAGTTACAAAATGCAGATTAGTATCATTGGTGACACCAATTTCAGGGAAACTTTTTTGTGGTACCAGCACTAAACTTTCTACAGCCTTAAATCATAAATATTAATTTATTTCAACTCGTTAATTGCATTTGGTTAGCAAAAACATAAAAAATGAATGAAATGTCAGAATTTTTTTTAAGAAAAGGCATACACATTATTGGATAAATCTGAAATTTGCAATTTTGAAAGGGGCTAAATTACTAGAATAAATTTGCAATTCTAAACTAATATGATGATAAGTAAATAAACTGAAGATATTTTCTATTATTACAAAATTGAGGGAAATGAGTACGAATGGATGAATATTAATTTAGAAAAATACTTTGAAGAAAATTTCTGGAATATTTTAATGATGACTTAGTATATCTCAGTTTAAAAACTAAATTTATAAAAATGAAATTTTGGGGTGCAAATTCAGCAAAGCTTGTATTTAGAAAACAGTTATAATCACCTCAAAAACTGGTATGGTTTTTAATGCTTTATAATTTATTACATCCCAGACGATAACGACTTGATCACGCCCCGCACTACAGGAATATAGAATTAAATGCTTATAATTTAGATCATGGTAGAAGTTTTTCCCAAAATTCAAATGTTATTTACCTTAACATTTGTTCACCATTGGGAGTGAATACTAGCGATGTCACTTTACTGTAATGACCCTCAAGTTTAGCAACGTGTGTGCTTAAACTAAGGTCCCAAGCATGAATATTGTAATCATCAGCCACTCCAAATAGGCGATATTCACCTGTATGGAAATGGAACTTTGCAACACTGAAATGCAAGCATTAAGACTGATCAGTACACAAAATATAATTGGGAAAATTGATTTAGAAAGGAATACATTTTTACCTAAATACCCCAACTGCTCCTTTAAGATTGTGTGTGCAGTACTGCCTGACAATATCCCAGATTTTGACAGTGGAATCCGTTCCCCCAGTGGCCAGTAATGATACTGTGCTGTCGAATGCCATGGTGCTGATTGGGCCTTTATGATTGCTCTTTTTTTTTACCAAATTAAAGCACAAATTGAATCCAACCATCAGGAATTCATAAAAACATTTACTTTTAATTAGAAGCTTACTCTCCATGTCCTAGTCAATGTGTGCGTTTTCCAGTCCCATTGTTTTAATAGCCCACTGTTAGATGAAGTAACCAAAATCTAGAAACAAATGCTCAGTATTTGGCTACATAGTTTATTATGGTATTTTACAAAAGTCAAAATCCCTCCCAGGCTACTACTAACTATTATTATTCTCGGCTATACACTTGGCCCAATACTGTATTTTACAATATTCCAGTTAGGTACTATATGCAGCATCAAAACTGTATACAGTATACAGATAACCCAGGGATATACCTGTACTAATGCTTTTAAAGTACTGGCCTATGTTAAAAAGCAAAAGAGAGATACCGTAAAATGACTAAATATTGGCCGGGCTAATATTTGAGCCCCGGAGACTATTTGGTCATTTAAGGTATGCCCATGAATATATTGACTACCTTGTCATCTGGACTCAAAACAAAGTTTAGAATACTATCTTCACTCTGAAAAAAATAAGCAGCTGCTGTTAAGCGCTATATGGCTAAATTGTATTTAAATTTGTTTAATGTACGTTGGCTCACGTACGCCGCTAACTGTTCCCGTAGTTTTGCCCGTTGTCGAGTCGACAATTTTGACGTTGCCCCCACAGGAGCAAAACAAAGTAGCACCATCCGTGCTAAGCTAGGAAAAATAATTCAGATGTGAAAAGTTGCCCATGGTACCGTTCTATGAGATCGTACAAGCATTTTGAACGCGTAATATAGTAATGACATCAAAATTTGTAACTTATAATACCTGAACATGTCCCCCTGTGTAAAAGGCTTCTATCCTTGTATCAACTGCAAATCTAAATATTTAAAAATGATAGCCATAACATACATGTGTGTCACAAGATCGAGATACTAAAGTACATAATGATCTCAGATTGAAAGGCAGCCGACCCAGTCCCACACTAATGCCTTACAAGCTATGAGCTATGTAGTAAATTATATGGTAAAACCTCATGCAGTTATATGAATGATAGTTATGTTTTTAAATTAATTACTTTGTTTTGAAGGATCCAACAGGCAGCATTTTGAACGAAAAGCACGTGTATAATAAAGCACGTGCAAAAGTTAAATGGAGTGGAAAGTGGCCGAAGCGCCGTTACATTCAAGGCTTAGAGAAATCCCATTTGGAGGAAACCACAGCCATTTCAAAGCAAGCCATGGCGAATGCTGATGTTGTGAAAGCTGAAGATATCGATACTGATTTTCTGCCATTAATTTATGATGTGATTCGTAGGTGAGGTTGTAATAGATGTGCCATAGTTCATTTCTATTTTCCATAAATATCAATATCGAGCGCACTATATTGCTGTCATCTTCCCTCCAAAAAGAGCATAGTAGTAGGCCTATGCTGTTTTGGCAGTTCTGCACTGTCCCCAAAATTTTTTAACAAATTGGGGTTCCAAGCACGTGCCAATTGCATTTTGTTTGCTGGCATATGCACATTTACTAAGCCGCCCTTTGGAACAAAATTTCTTTAGGACAGTGCAGCTTTAACCATCTCTGAGATAGAGAATGACACCTTTAGCCAACTGTCATTTTGCTTGCACTTTTACTCCATCTTTCAGAAAGCAATCGGCGTATTCCTTTATTCAGCAGTAAACTAGCTGTCTGCTACATGAAAAGCTAGAATGCTGGAATATCAAAGGAACACTTTTGCCTCGACGCTAGCGTTTACAGCAAAATAAATTAGCAAATACAGTAGCTATGAAAAACGTCGCTAGCTCAGCTGAGACTTTTCACTTGCAGCGGCGCTTCAGCAGAAAACTTAGCTGTGGAGAAAGAAACACTTTTGCTAGCATTGACGTAAGCGCTTTAGTTAGCTGCTGAATAAAGGAATATGCTGATTCAATGCGAAACTTTGTTCCAAAATGAGGCTCAATGCACGTGCGTATTACATTTGCTTTGATGGAATATGCACTTGCATTGAATTCTACTTACAAGGGGAGGTTGACTGTATATTATACAGTACACAACCTCCCCTTGGTAAAATAGCAAACCTTTCTTTATGACAGTACATTTTTAACACTTTATTATAGCACCGAAAAGGAGGCTCACGACTCTGCACAGAAGATTCGTGATTCCCATGACACTTACCAAAAAATAATGGAACTGAAGACCAAATTTCAACAGTGCAAGGAACAGATACAAAAGCTGAACGGTATAGATTACAACAAGGAAGAACAAATTAAAAGGCTGGATGCACTCAGAAAGCAGTTGACAATGAAGAGAGAACTTTTACTAAAGTATCGTAACATGTGCCACTTTGATACACCAAAATGAATTTCATTTAATGACCAACTACTACGTTTTACAATTTTCATTTGTTTATGCTAGCCATATACATGGGTTTATTGCATCCTCGAAGGTGCACGCACAATAAATAAAATAAATCCTTTGTACACATGCAGGCAGTGACATCATTTGTACTTTGGATGCGCAAGTATAGAAGTTTATCCACTGTTCCTCTTATTACCATAACAGTGCTTTTTTGAAAGGAAATGAAATATAATAGGGGTTGGAAGATGGGTCAAATATGAAGGTAATTAATTAGGAAGGCACATAATTTAATATGATCCACACAATGTGTACGTTCCAATCAAAATCACTTTTAGTCGATATACTCACTGATATATGAATTAAATTTCTTTTCCAGACAAATTCTAGCTTATATGGTGGTAACATTATATATCACAAGAAGCAAAACAGTCTTCAACTCAACTACTTTGAAAATTGTAGCTCTGGGATAGAAACAAAGGAGTGAAATGCCTTAAATGGAGCCCAAAAATTATCAAGATTTCCCAGAATTACAGTTTACTTGTCAAATCAGATATGTGAACCTCTGTTTACCCAATCCTATGGAGACCTGACAAAAACTTGCACCAATAATGACCAACTCTCCAATTAAATGGCACCCAAATAACCAAAAGATCACAATAGTTTGAAATGTTTCCTTTATGACATTATTTTAATACCTCTTTTTTCGTTTAACCAATTTTCTGTAGCCTTTTCCAAACCAGCCTGGCTTACTGGAGCTTGACGACAAGGGACACCCTTCTGGATCGTCCAGTTGCTCCAAACTTTCTTCTTCGTTTCTTTCCGTATTTTCATCCTCTTCCTTGCCTTCCATAATAATCGATTTTGAGCAGCTGCTTACATTTTTATTGAGATCGAATTCGTTATTTTGGAAAAGGCCTTCGCTGGCATCCCCTGAATCGGCCTTAATACTCGATGGAATTATATCACAGTCTCTTCCAGTAGTCAAAAGCTCTTCAGTTTCTCGGGAGGTAAGGGGGAGCGTGGATGAACTTGGTTTTTGAGCATTGTGTTTCAGATTTTCCCGATCTCTTCGGCCAACTTCCAAATTGGCCGTTGACTTTACGGGTTCGCGTTTCGTCGGATGTGCTACGTCTGGCGGATGCATCTGGCTTGAGATGACACCCTCGGGAATGTCCAACTGCTTTTTCAACGTCGTTTCCAGTTCTGGCGTTCTCAACGGCGTGGCCAATCTAAACAATGGATCGGCAGCTTTCGTGTACAAAGGGATCTTCAGTTCCAGAAGTTGCATCACTCTCACCATGACATCGTCACAGCGTCCTATATAAAATGTAATTATCATTACAGTCATTATACCCCTTTCGAACAATTTGTGAAGTTGTTTAGAGATCTAGCAATATATTGCGCTTAATGTGCTTACCATTGATTTTCAGCGTGGCCAAGTGATCTTTTGGCGTCCACTGAAGATTTACTATGCATAGTCTGGGTCTGTCTGTTGGTGGTCGATCCATGCCCCAGAGGCACGTATACTTCCGAAGAACCTTCAACAAATTTTCAAGGTAATTCACGCATTTTCATTTATCAATTTCACAAATTCTTAAGAAATTTTGAGATATCTATAGTCTTACTTTCAGACTAGAACCCAGGCATAAGATTAGATCACATTTTTCTGCAGCTTTAATAGCTTTGGGCCAGTTTAAGGGGCTCTTTAGCGTACCCCTCTCTCCAAAGTGAACTATCGTATCCACCAAATCGTGCCCACACTTATAGCACTGACGACCCGTCTTGTGTTTCCGCAGCGACGTTTTTTCGGTGACGTCAAACAGCCGGATGTATTCCCGCACTGGCTTGCATCCCTTACAAACCTTTTGATAAAATAAGGATATTACAGGGGTGTGTGTAGGAAAAAATGTGAGGAGATGAAGCTGGAAAGATGGCCAATACAAATTCCCTTCCCCCAAATCCACCTTATATTAGCTTATCAAATCGCTAAGTAATGATACTATGAGCATATCTGGCTGGCTTTCTGACCTCTATTAACATGTTGCCGTGAACTTCCGATATTGCGAGTCGAGGCAGGCCACTTCGCAAGTGAAGTCCATCGCAGTTCTGGGAGACGATGTGCGAAATCTTCTGCTTTCGATGCAGTTGCATCAAGGCCATGTGGGTGATGGTGGGTTCCGCCTCGCTAAGATCACAAGATCTAAGAATGGACCACGGGTTAGCAAAAGCTGGATTTAATCTTGAAAAATTGCGCACTAGACAAAATTAGGCCTACCCACCCTACAGATTTACCCTTCTGTAAAAGTGTCCAAACCCCATTTGGACCTCGATAATCTGGGATCGAGGCAGCCTTTTGAGTAAAGATACAGGAAATTAGTACCGTAAAGCATTACAGAGGCAAAGCTCTACTTCAAACATTAGCTTACCGTGCTAATACCTGCCCCGGTATATACCACAACGTATTTGGAACCTTTAATAATTTCTGCTAACTGTAAGCATTTCTCTTCGAGGACCGATGGAGGGTCTTCCATCTATATTAATGGAAAATGAAATTGATAATGGCATGTTTGTTTGTAATTTTATTTCGTGGCAGGCATCAAATTTTACCTCTTTCTCTCGTTCTTTTTGGGTAGCCCGCTTTTCAAGGCGTTTGAGAACATCTTCGACAACTTCAGGACTCTGATCTAGCATACTTTGTTCCTCAGGGGTTCTGTCCAAATTGTCTTTTCGTAGCACTTGGGTTACCTTTAAAATAAATGATTGTTTGCATGGATTGGAAGTAGAGAATAGACTAATATATGTTCAGGAAGACCTAATAGCGTTATTGTTGTAGCTTCATGCAACAAAGCAGTAGAGGCAAGTGGGCATCTGTCGAGTTTTTTTAACTCTTTACTAATGCAATTACCATTTTTATTCTAGTCTGGACCTCTTCTTTAACTAGAATTCGCCCCAATTCGGCCCTTTTTCTGTAATCTCTAGAAGTTTCATCTTCTTTGACCGCCATAATATTGCATTTGTAGTATTAGTTGATTAATCACTAGATGGCAGCAGCTGTACTAGAGCTTGGCCATCAGTTTTGTTAATCCGTAGTTCGAATCCCGCGGCCGCCCTCCATTTTTTTCCCCCGATGAATTATATTATTAGTATAAATCCTTGATTTTGACAGTGTTGCCATTTAGGACACACACCAGATATTTTTAATACCTGAATGACATTTAGAAGACAAATTTTGAGCAAATAGTGTATACTAAGGTGGTTGTGGGTCGATAATTAATCGGTATAGAATCTAAATCGGATGTGATAGCTTTATTTGAGTGCAGAATCTAAATTTATTGACGACATTTTGAGGTGACTAGTAATAATTTATTGCATTGTAGGATTTATGTAAATACATTTTCATGCAGGATTTCCCATGAGAAAAGTTTCCTCTGTAGACAGCAAAATACTTTGTGCACAAACTGTCACGCAGAATGAACTGTATGCATATTTTATTTTACTGTGAAAACTTGCAAACGGCAGAAAAAGTAGTAAATTCTGTAATTTTTTTATGTGGTACTTAATTCTGCAGAAATTCTCTTCATGGGTTACAGTATAAGAACAATAATATATAATAATTTAGGCAGTGTACCATGCAGGTATGCTATTTAATTTTTTCAACCATAATATTTCATTTGCTCTTCAACTTGTGCCATTTCTTCAATTCCAAAGACATCATTTTTCTCTCGCATTATTTCGAAAATGGCTTTCAGCTGCTGTTGTTGTATTCTGTAATGATAGAATGAATGCTATTTTGCCGATTTGACTTTCGCTTTTACTTAAAGTATATTTAACAGGTGTACGTACTCTCTTTCTTCTTGGATTTGCTCAGGAGTTAATGTGGCTTCTAGTTTCTCAGCAGCCATTCTGTAAAGGGATTTCTTATATGGCGAGGAGGAATCCTCTTCTATTTGCCTGCTAAACTCATCTGAATAATTTTCTGATTGTTCTTCAGTAGTGTTGTTTCCCTCATTGAGATGAATCTATAGAATTGAAATATTTGTATCATAAATTCATAATCTAGTTCTACAATTCTGGTTATATAAGGTTTTTTTTTTATTAACTAATATAATGCACCTGTTGATCTACATTCGGATTTTTTCTGTTCCTTAATGAATTGTGATTCACTTTGTCGAAGGACTTGACTGAATCTGTAGAAGTCTGACGCCTGATAACATCAGCTGTTTTATGTTTATCACTACTGCTACTCTTCATACTTTTTACACACACTGTATTATAGTTGTCATCTTTGGTTAGGAAGAATACACATATTATGGCAACTACACATATAATACACGAACCAATGAAAAATTCTGGAGTCACACTCCATAATATCATAAAACGTTGCCAATTTTCTGAGGTTGGATCCTTTGAAAATGCTGGACTTTTGGCTGTGTCCATTTCCACCTGCCCTATTCCATTGCCAGTGTTACCAACCCCATGCATGGATTCTATTTTCAGTTTAATATTATTATTAAGATAATTTTAATTGTTTCATGGCAATTAATTTACGTCTAGTAAAGATAAATTCCGTTGAGGTATGCTCAAGATGTTAGTTTAATTAAATAAGCTAGAATAAGCTTTTTCATAAATTTGCATATTGGGTGTCAACATTGGCAAAGTGGCGTCTGCTATGGAAATGATAACCGCGTGTTGACCACGAGCTCCATGACCACGAGGCACGCTTACTATTAAATTTTTTTAATTTCCATCGCTGGCTATATATACGTTTGGTTTGAGCATGGAAATTGATTCTACAGCAATGACAGAGGTCCAAGCAGAGACATCAGGGGAAGCCAGCGAGGGCGCCAATTTTACCATTGACAAATCTGCTTTCACCAGTATCAAAGAGGGAAAGGCCGAAATTTTGTTTCCAAGTTCACATGATGTCTTCTATAACCCTGTACAAGAATTTAATAGGGACATTAGGTGAAGTAAAGCTTTTTCAAAGGTCACGTTGTAGTATAAGGTCTAATAATCCTGGTTTTATTATCAGGGTTTTTGAGAAAAGATAATATGTAACATAAACCTGTGCTTTCTTGCCACAGTTGCATATATTGGTAGTTTTTCTCATTCTAAAGGTGAAATAAATTTACTGCATAATCATGCATGGAATCCCAACTTTAAAAACTGCTGGTTTAGCAAGAAACAAACAAAAACTGCTGTTTATGTACTTTTTGATGTTAGGCTGCAGTTTTTGTATTTAGTCCTTAAAATTGCAGTTTTTTTTATGATATTTGAAGAATTACTCCACACACTCTGGCAGTGAGTTTCTCAGTTCTTTCTCTTGGTACCGTAAGGTTGGGGTGTTGAGTTTAACATCACAGTCGGGGGGTGAACTCGGTACCTTTAAGGGTGGTTCACACTATAGGGAATCTAGGGATAAGGCAAAGGAAAGGATTAAGTTAAAAACATTTTAACTTTCATAAGGCCAGCTATTGACAAAGAAAATGACATCATATGGTATTAAAATCATCACAATTCTTTCCTTTTCCTTATCCTTATTACAGAATATGATGTCATAAGGTGTGAAAAGAGTCTCCTTAAACTTATCCCTAGATTCCTTGTAGTGTGAACCAGCCTTAACAAAGTCCACCAATGATCAGTTGATTCGTACAAGCCAGCGGACGCAGAAATCTGACAGATGTTAGACTGACAATTTTCAGATTTTTGTGTTCCATATTACGATGGCATTTTTTGAACTTTTGACCTAAGGAAACTAGAAATTTTGCAGTTACTGTGGAACTTTTTTTTGGATATGTTATGCAACTTTTTCTCTGCCCAACATAAATTCACAGTATCAGTACATGTATATTAACATTAATTTCCTTTTATTTGATATTACAGTATAGCGGTAATACGGGAATATGCCAAAGACTTTTTAATGTCCTCGCTAGACAAAAAATTAAGTGATGACAAGGAACCACACATTGCTCCTGAACCAGGAAAGATACACATTGTAAGGAAGCATTCACTTTTTGTTGCCTTAAATTCCTCCGAATGCCTTAAATTGAGAGAAACTCTCGTATTTTAGGTAGATGGCATAACCATACTTGAAGCATTAGCGGCTTCTGGGTTACGTTCTGTAAGATATGCCAAGGAAATTCCTGGTGTGAAAAGCATTATAGCAAATGATGCATCTACACAGGCAGTGGAGTCCATCTCTCGTAATATTAAATACAACAAAGTTGAACACATTGTTACAGCAAATGAAGACGATGCTGCGTAAGCTCTTCTAGCTTATACCATATAATTTAAACTTAGCGCATATATTCGACAATAAATACTATTTAATTGTTTGCTGATTAGATTGTACATGTATAAACATCGAAAGTATAGCGAAAGATTTAATGTCGTCGACATAGATCCGTACGGAAGCCCAACAATGTTTTTGGATGCAGCTGTGCAAGCCGTTCAGGATGGTGGTAGGCAGGCTACACTTTTATCACTCATAATCCCTTGTTTACCTCACGTATCAATTTTCCAACTTTTGTTATCTTAGGGCTATTATTGGTGACATGCACCGATATGGCAGTTTTATGCGGAAATTCTAGTGAAAAATGCTATTCTGCCTATGGGGCTATTTCTCTAAAATCTAAAAATTGCCACGAAATGGTGAGTTGGTGTATAAATGAATATTTTTGAATAAGGTTTTAAGAAAGTGCGGTTTTTCTAGGCTATAAGGATAGTTTTGCAGTGCATCGAAGCACACGCAAACCGCTACGGTCGCCATATCGTCCCTTTGCTGTCCTTACACGTGGATTTTTACCTGCGTATTTTCGTTAAAGTATTTACTAGCCCAATTCAAGTAAAGCAAACTCCTAGGTAGTTTATCCAATAATTTATGCCGTGTAATGCATTTTCCTGACGGAAGTTTTAATCCAAAATACAATTGAATGCACGTGCCGAGTGCATTTGGTTTGCTGAACTATGCAAGTGCTTTGAACCTCGTTTTCTAATTATACAAATATCGTCAGGAGAATGCCTCTTTAATAGACATTTTATCTATGAAACGCAAATAGTAAATTATGTCATAATTTCTTTTAGTAAGTTAGCCCTAGTTTTTCAGTGTTTTGGATGTGAATCATTTTCATTACAACCATTGGGCAGATGTACCTCATCAAATGATGAACGCAAGAAGCAGCAGTATGCTCCTTTGTTTTTGATGCCATTTTCCATTTTGTATCTTTTTTTTTTGATGGTCAACTTATATCCTGCTTTACTTTAGTTTAAAGTATTCGCCTGCAATTGGACCTGTTGTTGGATCCAACTGCCCACACTGCAATTATCGATACCAGGTTAGAAAGTTACTAACATCTGAGTTTTTTGTTTGAGAAATTTAATTGGGAGGCAGTTCCCCCCATCACCCTTTCCACCACTTGAAAAATGTTCTCATTTGCTGAATAACTTGTTTATATTTTACTTTAAAATATCAGTTAGGTGGACCTATTTGGGCTGACAGATTGCATTGCCCTGAATTTGTAAAGAAAGTTCTTGACTCGTTAGAATCCAGTCCTGATGACTTTGCTACGTCAAAAAGGATCCAAGGAATGTTGACCCTTGTTTTAGAGGTTAGCCACAATCATCCATAATTCGATCATGTGAGACAAAATATCAGGTTTTTAAATTCCCTGACCCTTATTTGGGATTTAAGAAAGAAACTGATATATTTATAACTGATATAAATACCCACAGACAGAAGACAAATTTGTAATAAAAGTACTGAGACTTCATTTGAATGTAAAGTACTTTTTTACTTATCTTTAAGTACTTATGGCCTGATCCTGTTTAATAATTATAATTGAAGTTAAAAGCTATATTAATTAACTTTGAGAATCTTTAGCATAAATCCTACATCATATAAATGCCTTATGTGATTGATGGATGATCCCTTTACCATTATTTTGTAAATACAACTTATGTTGGATCTGATAAACAATAAATAATTTTTTTTTGTTTTCTCAGGAACTGCCGGATGTTCCGCTGTTTTATTCTGTCGACAAACTGAGCAATGTTATGCACACAATTTGCGCTAAAAGTGTAGTAATTAGGTAATTCTAACTAATTCCAAATTCTTTGCTTCGATTAGAGGTGCTGGGACTGAAGGAAAAGCCACGCACTCTTGCAGGCTGTTCTCTGCCTTGCTAATACACTGGCCAGTACTGTAGTGGTGGTCACCCTTTGCACCTTCCTTCTTTCCCCGTCCACCCTAAAGCCACCTAATATATTCCTGCAAATAAAATTCTATTGCTATGTGGTATAATTTCTGAAGTATTTCTAATGAAAAGTGGCAAAAAGAAACTAAACCAATGCAGCTTTTATAACCCTGATGAAAGCCTGAATTTCTTTGACATTATGATGATAATTTCATATAAAAATCTGAAGAAAATTCCACTTTTCATGATGCAAATCGAAAGAAAATTGCAGATAAAAGAAGTTGCAATGGAAGAACTGGAAAATTCTTAAACTTTCCTTATATAACTCTGTGGAAAAACTAACTATTTTTTCTATAAAACTACTGTTTTTCCTGATTCTCCTGATGGAAAGCAATGGAACTACCAATTTTTCTGACTTAATTTTGGGATTAAACTGATAAGTCATACATTTTTCTGATGCATATTTGTAGAGAAGTGATATTTACTCTGCTTTAGAACTTTTTAAAATTTTTGTTTTCATATAGTAATCAGAAAAAACTAGAAATTCTTCAATTATTATTTTTACTCCTCATGCAGAATTTCATACCAGCACCTCTAGCTATAATAAAATTATTGATATTCCCAATCTGATGCTAAAAATGTATTTTTTTATTGTTAGGTCAGCTGTCTTGAATGCTGGTTACAAAGTTTCACATTCACACGTTAGGGATACATCCGTTAAAACAGATGCACCAGCCGAGTTCATTTGGGATGTAATGAGACACTGGGTAACACAGTTACATATTTACATGGCAAGAATCTACGAGCTCGAGTATAAACTTAATTTTTTTTTCATCAATTTTGAAAACAGGCAAAATTGCATCCGAGTATAAGGAGTGTAAGCGATCATAGCCCGTGTAAAGTCATTACTTCAACGGAGCCATGGCAAGATTTAAATCGCCCTAAAAGTTGGTTACGAAAATTTTGAAAGAATCCAAAATAAATCATTTTTACTCTTTTTTATTTTAGCCACGACGTCTCTTTCGAGATTAATCCCGGCGCTATTCCTGAATCGAGGAAAAAACATCTCCTCCGGTTTCAGCAGAATCCAGAGAAGTTTTGGGGTCCAAAAATGAGAGCGAAAACCAGGTAAAGTCATGTTTGAAGGCGTTATTCGGCCTTTGAATTTTAAAATGTTGCTGTATTCTGGAATGAATTATAGCTTTTTAAGTGGAACGGAACATGACAAGAAAATACGTTTGCAAGGAAAACGACTCGGAAAACGAAGTCGTCCGGACAACGATACCAAGCCAGTTAGGGTCGATTTAAAATCGCTTCCTTGCAAGAGATTCAAATCAGTAATTATTTTTTCTTTTCTTTATGGAATATGGGCAAATTATAGTTTATTCATTGTTCTGTGGTTCATTTTGTGATAGGGGAAATGTGATCGTGGTGAAAATTGCAAATACTCTCATAATTCTGTTGAGCAAGTTATTGCAGTTCCTACGACTTCTGAAGAAAATGGTGAATATGCTCATAATTCTGATGAGCAGGTTATTGCCATTCCTACGACTTCTGAAGAAAATGGCAAGTAATAAGTTAGATTGCAAGGGCAATGAAACCAAATAAGTAGGTTTCTGCCACACAATAATATGCCATTTAAATAAACATGTTTTAATAGTCTTGACTGCTCTTGTTGACCTATTTCTTCTAAAATAATTAATAAGTTTTATTTATTAAGGGGGCTCTTTTAAAAAATGCATGCTCCTATGGGAATCTCCATGTTAAGTAAATTAAAGTACCGGTACAAATTAATCAATAATTGCTAAACATAAATTGACGGGGTTTGATTTTTTATGAAGGACAATTAAATTTACTAAAACTTAATGCATGATTTTTTT
>JAQIXP010001712.1:0-17308 GCA_034700285.1 Proteroiulus fuscus | reverse complement strand
TTGAACTTTTACCCGTTCTTGAGTTAGAACAGTTTGAAGAAGACGAATTTAACATTGAAATCCCCATAGGCCCATGCAGCTGCTGTTAAAAGTGTGGACAATCTTTAATTCTCAATTTGCGCACTGAATGGTGAGCAAATGTGGAACTATGTTTTTGGGGTTTCCTTCAACGCCATCTGTTAGTAAATAATGTTACCATCAGCTTTGAATGTTTCTTTTTTTTTTGCTTCAATTCAGTTCATCGCTGTAGTAATTTATTATATTTTTGGATTAGTGCAATTGATAAGTGATCATTTTGTTTATTTAAATAAAAAATGACTTCCAAAAAAAAGTGTCAAATTGCCATTATGATGCTTCAATGCTTATTGATTTCAGTTTAGCTATACGAGAAAGGGTTCAGTTTCTCTCTTATTAATATTCAGACTGCAAGCTGTTTTCTTTGTTTATTATAATGAATATGTGAAATTCATCTCAGGTTTGGTTTTGCTTATATAGCTTTAAGAAATCACTGGTGAAGTGTTCATTATGCACTTCAATTAGTGATTAGCCTGCAAATTTGATGCTACAAAATATGAATGAGGGAAAGTTGAATTGATTTAAGGCTCGATCCAGTAACATTTGAGATTTTGCAAGCGATAAATTAATTTATCACTAGCATTTTATGAAAACATGGCACCCACATTTGTTAACCATAGGATTTATGACTTTTTGAAAAATGCCTAATGTGCAAGAAACCTATAAATACTATTCAATATATTTAGTTGCAATTTATACAGGGTGTTCTTTCTAAACTTTTTCCATGTAGAATCTGCATTATTTTTTAAGAATTAGTGGGAATATTTCTGCAGCATTTTTGGAAAGGATGAAATTATTATATTATTAAGAAAAACTTTGTTAACAAAAATGCTTATCACTAATTAATAATACAGTATATAGCTGGTATTCAGTACTCGGCTGCAATTTGTACGGGCTGTTCTTCTAATGCCTATTTCATTAAAGGGAAAGTTCCACTTTGAAAGAAGGTTGGCTCTTCCTCCTGCGTAGGAGGAAGAGCAGGAAAAATTGGGAAAGGCATGGAAATTACAATTTGATTTGAGCATACCAATCTATAAATAAATGTCATGAATACATGGATTTGATTGAAAATGCAAAGTCCAAGTAGGCGCCATTTTACTGACAATATGTATCGCACTCTCCTGGATAAAAGGCATCAGCTCTTATGAAACACGTAGACATGCATGTCTTAGAGGGCGCCACCAACTTTCAGTGTCTGCTAAAATCTATGGAAAAATGGCGCCAAAATTGTATTTGACAAAAGTTGAAATTTCATCAATATGGAAACTTTAATTGATACACCTATTAGTATCACAGCTATAGTCATAGTAAATGTGTACATTTCCCTCGCACAATGAATTATTTTCTTAAATTCTAGCTCAAACAATTCCCTCTTATAATTTTCGTGATATAATCTGTATTTAAATGTTTACGTATAGTTCATGGTTTCCACTGCAATTTCATACCCAGTTGGACATTTGCATAAGCAGGCTATTAGATATTCTATGGCATTATCCATGCATGCTTGTCATGAGCACATTTTAGTTAACGATATTCAGTCATTTGCCATCGAAATTGTTTTCTCTTCACCAGATGTTACTGAATTTTCATGAAACGAGGCCTCCTAGTACAGGTTCATATTGCATATTATGCAAATACACATTAATTTAGCATTCTGAGCATGGAAATGCATATATGCTTTAAAGGGACTTCAGACTTGCCTTAATTTGTATCTTCTTAAGCGTAAAATAACATCCTTATTGCATTTTGCTTTTCACTGAATGCATCGTGATACATATACATGACTCAATCTCTTTAGAAGTATATATATTTACTGTTTTTTAATATTTTTTGCTGTCTCGCCTCTGATGTGATACCTTTATTTATTCTTAATTCATTGTACCTTTTGTTGGGAAAAGTTTAAACTGGAGAATTTTTATGGATCAATCAGAAAGAATATCTCATATTTTCAATAGTTTCCTCCTCATTCATTTTGGGACATATATTTCCTATATTTTTAGAATCCTGAATTTGTCCTATATTTTGAATACTGTATTATTTATACATTTTCATTCATTTCATGCTTTATTTCTTTAAAGTTTGTAAGGTTTTAGAGAATCACAGATTTAAACTGTGAATCAATTTTACCTATTATCAAAGTTGAATTTTCCTAAATTTTGAATAAGTTATCAGTAGGCCTATAGCAAGTATTGATGTATTATCACAAGAATTCTAATAAAATCATATAATTTGCAAAAAAAACTAGCCTATAAAACTCTTATAGTTCGTTCAAATTCCCTGTAATATTCCCTTATTTTTTGAAAGAAAAGTGTCCTATATTTCCAATATAGGACAGTACATGTTTGAATATGCTGAGTTTATTGTCATTCATGTTTATATTTTTAAAAAGCTGTAGATTTATATTGTAAATTATACGAGCTATGGATTTTGTTTTAAGGCCATATATTAATTCAATACTCAAACATGCTCGTGTGCATGCCAATGATTTCCCAAATCTAAATAATAACCTAAAGCTATACAAATTTCTCAATTTTAATGTTTATGTAACAGGTGTGTTGAGGGAAGATGTAATTTCCTGCTGCTTATAAACATTTATATGGATTACTCTACAGCAATCAGTTAAAATTCAAATTTTGTCCTCCTAAACATTTGTGTTTCTGATGCTGAACTAAAGTTCAAAATGCTAATTTTGCTTGAATCGATTTGCTGCACAGAGCTTCTCAAATCTTAGAGAATTTATTATGTATACAAGAACAATGTATAAAGTTAGTTGTCAAAAAGTTTTTTGCAGTTTTAAAAGGGCATATTCATTAAAAAAAATTTTGAAATTAGTTGAATAAATTATTTTTATGTCCTTAGTTCTAAACTGAAGGGCAAATAAAATAAGCCTTTTTTTATAATTATATTACATTATTTTATATAGACCCAGAATTGCATCTGTGCCCTATATTTTCAACAACAAAAAAAGACATTGCAAATTGTACTATTAACATTAGTTTTTTAAATGTTACTCGATAATCATATTGATGATCAAAGTAACTAACTGAAACAAAGATTTTTTATGTTTTCCTATTTGGCTAATTTCATTTAACAGTACTGTAGCCTATAGGATTGGTTTCGGTAAAGGAATTGTTCTGATAATTATAAAAGAAAGTGCACCAAAATGGTTTCTGTAAAATTTCAAAGGGAAAGTCTCACCTTGAAAGAAGGTGGTTGTAGGAAGAAGAGTATAAAAAACTATGAAATTCCAATTTTAATTGAGCCTACCAATTCTGGATGAAAATATATAGCCCAAATAGGCACCTTTTTACTGACAGTATGTAGCGCCCTCTACTGGATAAAAGGCATCAGCTCTCATGACACATGTAAACATGCATGTTCTAGAGGGTGCCACCAACTGCCCATGTCTGCTGAAATCTGTGGGAAAATAAAGCCTATAATATGTTTTTTGACAAACGTCGTGATTTCTTCAATATGGAAACTTTGCTGCAGTTATTATTGTCACAGTCATTCATATCTAGTAATTGTGAACAACTTAAATATCCCTTGTTACAGAGTGGGACTTTCCCTTTAGATACCATTTTAGTTAATTGACTTATCTCAATGCCAAAAATGCTGAAAATTAAGAGTAAATTAAAGGCGCTGTGCATGCAATTTATTTGAAAGATGGGGAAAGTTGGGTGAAAATGCCAAAAAGTGCTGCAAATTTGAGAGCAAATCAAAGTGGTTGTATTGTTTTATCCACCCTGTATACACACTATGTATATACATGTCTCATGTGAGACAGTAAAATTTAACTTTTAATTGAATTACGATCCCATGTAGGCCTATATCTACACTTTTTAATGTATATGTAATTTGGTAAATGGAATGAGAAAATAAATTAAGATTGCAATGAATTGCGTTGCTCACTAATCAGTATTAAAAGGCTTTTTTTTCCAATTTCAAATCCACATAATGCTGTATAATATACAACATGATATATACCAGTATGGCATTATATAATACTTCTACAAACTCTGATGAAAAGTATTGAATAAAAAAAAATCGTTTTTGTCTATATAAGTAATAGAGATCATGACTTTTAATGAAAGCCATTGCAAACTTCTAAAGAATGTCTCATTAATTTTCATTCTGTAGAAAGCCGACTCGATGAAAGTGCATGTACAAGCTTGCTCTAAACAAAATTCTATATTAGTGGATTTGGCTTCTATCTGAGTTTGTTTACTTACTATAAAAGGGATTATAGGGAGCTTCATTTAATGATTTTTTTTTAGAAATTCTCATTGATAGATTTTTATAAGAAAGCAGTATTTTAAGTCATTAAGCTCCATATAGAGCTATCATTACCATTTCGATCTTACTACAAATGTTGGATCTTATTTCGGTCATATATTGTATGCAAGCATGACTCAAAATGAAAGGAGTAAATATAACTGGGGAATTGATTGCTTGTATTTTGATTATAATTTGCAGAAACCATTTTGAAGATTATTCTTGATCATCTTGATTGATAGTTGGTCCTTTTTCTTACGTTTTATAAGTCCATGAAATAATCTGAAGGTAAAAACATTATTTTTTGTAAAAAAATTGAAGTAGGCCTACTGGTTAAAATGAATGTAAATTCAGTTGGGTTAAAAACTTTGGTTTAAAAATATCAATACTTCAACTTGTGCTTGTACTACTTGATCACTGACTTGTGATATATAGTATTGATAGGCCGACAGTTTCGACCACAGCTGTGGTCATCTTCAGGGCAAGTGAGAATGTCAAATCAAGAGCACTGGCTAGCCAAATTCAAAATGGCGCCCTTAGCAAATAATCTACTTAAAAATAGTCCAAAATTGTTAGGAATTCAATTTAACGATGATGTTTAAGTCACCACTTTATGACGTTGGAGTATCCCTCTGAATGTGGGATAACCCCTCTACCAAATTTCATCATTATATGCTGATCGTAGGGTACTGAGTTGAATTGAAAAAAATAGTTAGTATAGCTTGTTCAAGATAAGAATAGAATTAGAAATTCAATTGAATCATACAGTAGGCACCACAGTAACGTTTGTCATTTGCATCATAGGAAAAATAAACATTCTTAATTCTGAAGAAAATGTACTTCAGAATTAAAGTGAAGATTTTGGGTAGAAATATTTACATTTATCTTTTGCATAAATATGATCTGCTCAAAAGTTATTGCTTGCATAAACTGGATCGTCTTCAGCGAAAATTGTGATGTAACTTAAGTTTTCTGCAGAAGATTAATGTAACTTATTTCTGGAAATAAATAGTAAAACTGTTTGCAGAAATTTTGTCACATCTAGCAAATTGTGCAATCATTTATGGAATAAATTCGGACAAAAGAATATTGTTAAATTTCGTTTTGAATTTTAGAAAGCAAAGGAAGGTCACAATGAAGTTCAGTAAGCAATTTCAAAATAAACCTTAATTATTTTTTACTATTTAAAAACAATTCCACTTGATAAAAATGTATTTTATTAACTTGGTTGGTATTGGTATAAGGAGAAACTACCTCTTAGTCCATTTTATGTCCCCTGCTGGTAGAATTTGAACATTGGCTGGTCCATATTATTATTGCTTAAAGAAAATAATGTATTTAATTTGTCAGTTTACCTTTGTTTGGAACAGGTTACAAAAATTAATTATTTACTGTAAGCAATTTCTATGGCTTATATATCCTACATGCTCAATGAATGGGTGAATTTTTAAGTTTGGAATGTATAAGGCTAACTTGGCTAACAGAATTTGATGAAATTCTTACAAAAATCTTATCTCTATTTTTTTAAATGAATAAATTTGTATCCATTTCAATATTTGGATTAGCACTGCTAATGTATTTCATGTTCTGCTGCTTACAATATTTAGTGTAGTTTTATAATGAAAATTAAACAGCTATGCTTAGGTGTTGTCAACTATTTTTGTTTTATATAAACTGCACGTAATCTGGTTTTTAATATCCATTGATTGACTCTAGGGAATACATAAATCCAATAATGGATGAGTTGTTAAGTCTGTGAGATATAAGCATGCTTATACATCTTTATTACTTCCAAAAAATTCTGAATTTGTTTTTTAGGTATTGAAAGACCTTTTGAATTATGTTAACTCATATTTCAAAATTTTATGGGTATCTTATATGCATTTGCGTTAATTTATAAAAACAACACCACTTTTCTAAATGAGTCCCTTTAGTTTAAAGCTTTTCCCAGAATTAATGATTGTGGAGTTTATTTATAATGGATGTTGCGAGCAAATTCCTGGAAACTGGAAAATATATCTCGCTTTCATATTTAAAATATGGTGTGTTTCGGATTAAACTGAGCATTTCATGTATATGCTTCATGTAATTTCTTACTCATTATTTTTCCTCTTTTGGTGCACTCATGCTTAATCAATTTAAAATTAATGTGAGCATTTATGCAGATTTGTGAAACAGTGTAATGCGTACTTGAAGGTCTGTTTGTATTGTTATTTCATTATGTGGAAAATTTTTCAAACTTTTTGAGCCGGAACAATGAGAATATTTTCAAATCTACATTAGAGGCCTAAAGTAAAATTTATTGCAGAAACAGGATATATAGTGAAATGGGAATAAAACCCAAAAAATGAGTATTTACTAGCCTAGAGAATGCATTATAAATTAACAGATTACAAGTTCATATTTTTAGTAGTATCAAAATATTGGCATACTATTTTATTTAAAAAAATTATACCGTGATATTTAATTCCTTTAAATTTAAATTGTTTTGGGACTTAAATGCATTTCTTCTAAATTTCCCCAAATGGCGCTTGCTGTTGAGCTGTGAAAGACGTCATGAGGCAGCACATTCAATCATGCATTCAAGCATCATTTGGCCCTTCTGATTGGCTCAAACTGATATGGAACATTTTAGCTGGAAGGCATGGATTTGCATTATGCACCGGAAGTATTGCATAATGGGCATGTGCTGCCTGATGACGTTATTCGTTTGATGCTCAATTACAAATTTTGAGTATTTTTTTATTAAAGGGACAGTCCCACTTTGTGACAAAAGATTCTTAAAATTAAGATTATTAGTAAAGAAGGCCAGCCTTATTAATAATTGCAGTTCACCTGTACCGTAATCCAGAAATCACGATGTTTCCGAAAAAGATGATAGGCGCCATTTTTATAATAGTCCCCCACCAAGGGGTACCACCCAAGGGGGGATTCAAGTTGGCTTCACTTAATCGCAATGGAATAGTTAGGCCCATCCTCTGTTACGCAAAAACTTGTACATTATCAAGTTTATTACTAGAGGGATTGGCAAAATGACTCCCAACATGGCAACTATCAACCATAGAAAGTTTTGTCCAAATTGGTATGTTTCAAAATTAATAACTATTGAATGGTAATTATAAATCAAATTTCAATTTCTATGTTTCTCTTCTTGTTTTTACCCCCTCCTTCTTGCGAAAAAATGCTTGAGGTAAAGTGGGACTTTCCCTTTAAATAACTTGACATACCATGAATGTGAAACTTTGAGAAGTGTTTTTTTTTTGTCACTATAGGGCTGTAGCTTGTCCTATAGGTGGCAGGGCAGTCGTACCCCTGGTGACAGAATTATGAACAAATTGGGATGACCCTTATAGCTCCCTCTAGTTGGTACAATATACCCTGGTTCAAGGCTATTGGCTGAAATTCAAAATAGTAAAACCTGGGGCTATAGTTTTTATTGCCAGATGGCAGGGTAGTGGCAACAAAGAGTGCCCCTGGGGTTAGCTTTTTGCATAAATTGGGATGATTAGGAATTCCCCCAGGAGGCGCAATAGGTCATGCTACAGCCCTATTATTCGTTAATGGTAAACAGTTTTTAGAGGGATTTTTCCCATTAACTTGGGAACTCCTATATCAGGTTCATGTTTGTTACTCAATTTAGCCTTTGGAAAACAAGAGATAGTTTAAAGCAGAGTTTAATTTGACTGTGAAGTAGTTCTTTACAAATCTCAGCAGAACTTACAAGCTTAAAAGGAAATTGCCAATGAACAAAAGCAATCCACCAGAGCTAAATGTAATGGCCTTATAATTACTTTTTTCTATAATTACACATAGCTTTTCCTGAGATTTTTATTTTCTAACTTCTAATTTAATACTAACATTTAATAGAATGCTATATATACCTATAGAGAGACATACAGAGCTGAGAGATTAGTTTTTCTCAATTACTTTCTTTTGTATTTTAAATCAAAAAAATATTTGCACTCACTGGATTTTCTCCTAATTGGATTAAAAAATTTGAAGCTTGGCTGAGTAAAGAGTTTGATAGGATTTTTTTTTTTCGTATAATTTAAAAATATTTTAATTTCTGTTCGAGGGTCTGTGCAAATAGCACTTAATTTTGATTAAAAGAATGCACTTTAGATTAATGGGTTGAAGATAAAATGCTATTCATTTAGGAAAATTCGCTATAGTTTTATCACGAGTAATTTCAACTCGGATTTATGATTGAATTGATGTGGGTTATATGCAGTTGTGGCATGTTGCGTGAAAGTTTTATCTGTATCTGAGAGGAATAGGTGGAAGGAATCTTTTAATTAAATTTCCTATACGTGATATTCATAGTAGCTTAATATTCTATTAAAAAAAATTGTAATTTGAATTTATAACCCAATTATTTTTATTAATTTCTTATCGCAGCTTTTCAATTTCTTATTTGAAGTTTAATTATGCTGAAACCGGATAACCGATATGAAATGAGAATTATGTCAACTTAAATAGCATGATATACTATACTGGTAGATATGCAGGGTGTCACACTTCTTAGTTTTTCATCTATACTCAATTCACCAAAATGTTAAAAGGAAAGTTTAATCTTGAAAAAGAATTTATGTTTACAATAAAGGCAAAAAAATGACAAAAGTCATGGAAATTAAAAGTTATTTGTTAATAAATAAATACATTTTTGGAAAGAGTATGAATTGGTGAGGAATGATTTTCATACGATGTATCCATTTTTTTTTAAATTGTGTGGCGCCATCTACTGATTAAGTTCAGTACTACTGTGCAATTTGGGTAATCTTGTTTCATATAAATATCTTCTTTCTGCCATTTTGTAAATATAATGGAAAACTGATGCAATATAATATGCCATACACCCCATCATAAATGCTTTCACCGGTTAGATTTCCAAAAGTAGCCACTAGATGGCGCCACACCGTTACAAATAAAGAGGAAAAATATTGCCATCTTTGTAATTTCGAAAAGTCGTGTTTTCTGAATTATTTTCAGTCTTATGAAAACATTAAACATTTTAAAATTCTAAAATATAAACATGCTTAAACCTTAAACAAAAACATTCTCAGGTACAAAGTTGGGGGTTTTTTTTAAAGGAAAGCGAAGGCTTTTGTGGTGGCGCTGCTGTTGTAAGATCAATAAATGTGTTTATTGCTCATTTGTTATTATTCTCTATAAATGGAAAAGAAATTGCCAAAGAAAACAGTAAACTCAAATATTTTAGTTTTGATATTTTAAAGACTCAAACAACTCAGATAACTTTCTGAATGCATGAAGGTATACATATATTTAAGTTTTGATCTAAGTAAAGAGGAGATCGACTATAGACTATATAAAGTATAAGTCAATGATTTTTATTGTTTCTATTCTTGTTCTAATGCAGCGCAACATCGAATTGTATTGTAATCTGAAGTTTTTCCATACTTTAATTAATTGAAGATTTCAGAAAAATCCATTTTTAGAGTATTTTCTAAATATTGTAAAAATTTCGAAGGACATCAATGTAGGCCTGTGACTCAAACATTAACATTTATATGTTTACTACTAGAAAAACTCATTCCTTCTTATCTCCATGTTGTACCATTTACTGAAAATGTATTTTTGATTTGCAATTTTCAATTTATAGGAATATTGATTTACATACATATTAAATACTCAAATACTATATATCAACCTATATATGCTACATTCTCAGATTTTGCATGCATAAATTGAAAACGCATTTAGTTTATCTTCTTTACAATGCAATGCCCCAAAGTAATGCCTATACTCGATTCAATTTTTTTAAGATTTGTTAAAAAATAACTTATTGATGCATGTATAATCATGGCCTTTGAGTTGGTTTTGCTATCTTATGTAAGGCAACCATGCACAATCTCAAATATCTGCTGAAATTTATTCAAATAAACATAAAAAATTTATTCTGCAGAAAATGCGAAAAAGTTTATCTGAACTCCATCCTGGTTTAGTACAATATTCATTTTGATTGTAATGAACGGAAAGTAATTGCTATGTTGGAGATTAAATTGCCCCTCATTGTTGGAAGAATAAAATCAATCTTTGGCTTTTCTCTCTCTATCTGAAACAACTTCAGTTTCAAAATTGAAATTGAATTTTGGTTTTAAAGTGAAGCTGCTGCAACGTTTCTTCTGTTATAAAAATAGCATTGCCCGAGTAAGCTTTAGATTAGCTGACATATACTATTAAATATAATTCTAGAGCAAGGATTTTTTTATATTTATACTATATAAATTCAAGACAATCATTGGGCACTTTCTATATGTATGACACTCCATCGCATATACTTGTATATTTATGTGGATTTTTGCCAATTGAAAATACAGGAATCTAGTTGATTTTTTGACATTTCAATGTTACATGACCAGTTCTATTATATACATGAGTTTTAAACCAAAAAGTCAAAAGTTTTAAGTCAAATGCTAAGCAATCCTCAGCTTTAATTCTGAAAAACTTTTTACTAAATGAATTTTTATTTTTTTTTTTAAACGAGGAATTATTTTGCAAGGATGCACTCAATGCATGCACTTAAAAGATCTGGTTCCTCCATTTAGTTTTGACTAACAAATTCTAATTTAGACTAACATTTAGAAAAGAATAACTCTAGGCACACTTCCCCACTAGCCGCTTCAAACCATAATGCACAACTTAAATGAGGAGTACTTCCTCTGGCAGAATTCCTGCTGCAAAACGACAGCCCACCATTCCTTCACAAAACACAATTAACATAAAATATTTTCTTTACTAACAAGGAACTTATTAGATCAGAGTACATGGGACAACTTTTCAACATTTAATAGTTATATATAATATAAATAATAATAATAATAATATTCACAAGTTGCTCACTACTAAAGATCCTAATGGCTAGTGAGCAGAATGCTTAGTGCTGGACATCTCTCTCTCTCTCTGTAGTAGACGAGTTGTGTCATGAAATTATTTTTAAAAAGTTAGAAATGTGAAAGTATTTTTCAAAATTATAAAAGTGAAAGTATTTAAAAAAATTAAAGTAGCTTGATGTATAGCATGGTCTAAAAAATCCCAAGAATTACAGAAATTTGTGTAAAACTTTGCAATTTATAATGTACAAAAATTACAGAAAAAATGGATTTGTATCATTTTAATAAATTAAGTCTCTGTAAAACTTTTCATAAATTCAATGTAACAAACTATAATTCATTAACTAACCTTTACATCATGTTTAAATACTCGTTTTGATGTACCAGGCAATAGCAATTTTGCATTGAGGTCTAGCTACAAACGATGTCATCGCAGATCAAAACTTAGCAATTTGTTAGCAACCATTGAACGTGCTTTACTTTTAGCATTTGATTTGTTGCTAAAACTTTTTAGAAATTCCTAAGGATCATGTTTGGATTGGACATAGTTTATTTAATTTATGTTAGCATGCCATTATATTTGTTTTGCATATTGTGTGGGAAGTTGCTTAGACCGAAAGCAATTTATCTTTCGGTTAATAATAAACGTGTTTACATGACTTGAGCAAATGCTATAGTGATTGCTGAAATAATCCAATAATCTGCATCCCATTGCTTCAGCCTTGTGATATGGGCTTATACTGAGAAAACTAAGCCAACTACATTATTAAAACCAACTCAATCTGTTCATTTCCATCCCCAGTTGAATTAATTAGATCTGAAAAGAAGATGGGAATTAGCTGAAGTCAGACACATAAAGCTCGTTAAATTAAAACTGATAGGTCAATGGGATTATGTTGGACCAAAGCCATAGTTGCTTGTGCCATCAAGCCCTTTGCTATTTTCCATTTATTTTACTGTAGCATATGATCTAGAAAGACTTATGTCTTTGACATCTGCCACCAAAATCGCCAGAGACATTAAAAACTATTTGCAATGCTAGCTGTTGGCTGTAATTGCATTTTCATCACGTATGGGATTTTTTGTACACCAGTTTACGTCAGTGAATTCCTGAAATCTAACAAATTGATGCCCCAATTCTTTTTTAACGTGCCGTTTTTATAAGGAGATACTATTGGGTCATATTTACATATTTAGAAAAAAACATAGTAGAAAAGGTCACTGGGGGAACATTGAAAACTTATGACTAATATCCCTTGTGGCCCATTGCCTATTTTTCAATATAGCTTTATTGGCCCGTGTAGCATTGAAAGAAAATCCCTGGTGATCCATCTGAAGAACGTATCAAGGAATTACATTTGGAAAAAGGTCTTTTGAATGATTGATTTTCAGCTGGGTATCAGTTTGGTTAAATGCCAACCAGAGCAAAGTAGGCTATGCTGTGAAATCCATACTTTTTTTTATTAATAAATTTGTCTTTGATTTGCTGAATATATCGTAAGCTTACTGTAAAGGTCTGGTTCTCATACCCAAAAAGAGATTTTTAAATTGGTGTAAACATTTCGTTAAGGGGGCTGCCCACACTTTTTAGAGCATGCATGCTCCTATGGGAATCTTCTTGTTAAATTAAAATTCAAATATCTCAATAATTTCAAAATATAAATTGACGGGGTTTGATTTTTATGAAGGACAATTAAATTTACTAAAACTTGATGCATGATTTTTTGTTTATCTGCCCTGTGAGCTGTATAATCGGGCAAAATGTGGCAAAAAACTCAACGGTAAACTTTGAAATTCGATAAATAAATATAAAATGCATGTAATAACAGAATTTAACTTATACATTTTGTAGTAAATTAAATAAGCTTTCCAAAAATTTAAACCCCATCATTATCCGCTCAGCCAATATTAAGATCTGTTAAATTTTGGGAAAAGTTTCACGTCTATGTAAAATAGCATGGGAAAACGAAACAGTCAACTTTGAAAATCGATAACTACATTCAGAACGCATGTGACGTCATAATCATACTATAGTTTTTAGTAAATTTAATAATCTTTACAAAAAATCAAACCATATCGTTTAACTTTTAATCGTTCTTTGAGTTATATCAATTTGAAGAATACTAATTTAACATTGAAATCCCCATAGGCCCATGCTGTCAAAAGTGTGGACAGCCCCCTTAAAAGAGCTTATCAATGACTGATCACTTAATTTAGATCCATTTTAATGGTTGCATTTATATGCAAAAATATATTATTTTTAACCATAATAACCACTCAAACATCCCTGCACTCATCATTTTTTATCAATATTGACGTTATTAATGGATAGCCCCTTTTCATTATAAATGCATGCAATTTACTGTTTCTTTCATTAAATCTATATAGATAAAGTCGTACATCTTTTATGCATTTTAGCATTGAGCGATAAAACACACGTTATTGGATTGTGGTCACATCAGCTAAGATAATCAATGTTTAATTGTGTTTCTTTAATTACCCTATATACTTGTTAAGATAAACGTTCTCTCACCGAATGATCAGTCAGCATTTAGTACAAGCCATAAAGTGATTTCTCCTTCATGGCAACTATTAAACTAATATCCTTAACTAGATTACATTAGCATGCCTCCTCATTCCATGGATTCTTTCATGCAGAAGGATATGGCAGAATTTTATTAGGCCTATAGATCGTCCTATATTGAAGGCAACAATAGCTATACTTGCCTTTGATATAGCTATAGTTTGGCTATTCTCATCGTAAAATTTTATGCTATATTACATTCTTTTGCAATGTGTACACATGAACAGGGAGCTGGGCCTTAACTGTTGCCATTTTCAAAAATTCTTCCAAAATAGCAGAAATTAATTGAGAGGAAACAGTTTGCAGCATTCACCATGGTGTATTCATAAATTTGATTGAAGGTAACAGAATGCAATGTTGCAGTTGATTTTTAGTCTAGTGCCCCTCTCTCCCCCTTACCATTTTAAAGTAATTCAGGTATTGTTCAGACCTACATTCTTGTTTTCAAATTAATTACTTTAATATAACTAAAGGGGCAGTCCCACTTTAAAATTCTGAGTCAGTTGTAGAAAAAGAGCATGACAAATTATAAAATTCATAGAAGTTCCAATTTGATTGATTTGAGCCTACCAATCATTAAAGGAAATGTCCTTAATATGGATTTGGATGAAAATGTAACGCCCAAATATAGGCACCATTTTACTGACATAACGTAGCGCTCTCTACTGGATAAAAGGCATCAGCTCTTATGAAACACATATAGGCATGCATGCCCTAGAGGGCGCCACCAAATGTCCATGTCTGCAGAAATCTGTGGAAAAATTTCTTAAACATAGAAACTTTGCTAGACTTATTATTATCATCACAGCCATTCATATCTAGTAAGTGTGAACAACTTAAATATCACTTGTTACAAAGTGGGACTATTCCTTTAACTTTTTTTTTTTTTTTTTTGAAAATGGTGTAACAACCATGATAACCGAAATGCAAACAGTTTTTCCTAGGCTCTATGCGTTTCTTCTTCTTTATTATTTTTCGAGAATATTTTTTTAAATTTTTTCTATGCAATTCATGCTTTTTTAGATTATTTTTGTTGCAAACTTCATGTTAGTATTCATTAAATTGCTTGAATCAAGGACAAAATAAAAAAAAGTTTAATTTCATCTTGTTTTTCGCATTTTTAATATATTTTTTTTTAAATGAGAAATTCAGAAGATTGTAGCGTGGTGGCCTTTGCCTTCATGTGAATTATCATAAGTTAATGAATAATGTCATCATGAATTCATGATATGATGGATTTTTATTACGATCACAATCTTACGTGTTGAATTTATGTGGATGGCTATGACATATGGCTTCTATAGACAGTATCTGAATGAATAAATAGATATTTTCAAGTCATAAAAAAGCCAGGTTAAAAAAAGGCTAACTTTTCAATTTATCAAGTAGGCCTACTGCATTTTTTTTTTGCACAAGCAAGCTGATCTATTATGTAAGGAATTTTTGTCATTAATCAGCTAACTCTTCTGCATATGAAAAATACTATCCACTATTCTGCTTCCCAAATATTTAGGCCCATTTTTTTTAAAAAAAAGTATAAGATTTATTAGAATAACTCGTAGGCGTAACATGTCAGCTTTAAATGTTTACTGTATAGCTTAACACGAGTGTATACTTGTGTACTGTTAAAGTATGTGTACAAATAACTAACAAGATGCAAAACCATATATACTTATATAAATTCTTGGGATATTATTTTTATCAATTTTGATAATTAATCACAGAAATTATTGTTCATATTGCATGGCTCTTGGCGCACGACTTGCTTTTCCAAGGCATGCCAGCTGTTAAAATGACCATCAAACCCTTATAGAATATTGCTTTTGTATTGTATTGATCAATTTAATGGACTTTTCTATGGCTTGTGAACACAAATAATGAGGCACAGGTTAAATTCGCTTAATTGCACAGCATATTTTTGTTATATGTACATAGTGGACAAAATTTCCCTGTTATATCCTATGTTTTGTTCTGTTATACATATGGTATACATAGGCCTACATGCCTTATTTCTATAGATTCCATTTAGTGTCTTAATATATTACAAATTAAAGGTAAAGTCCCACTTTGAAAGGTGGTGGTTGTAGGAGGAAGTGCATGAAAAATATGGAAAAGCATGACAATTGGAAATTAATTTTAGTCCACCAATCAATACATAACATTTCCTGCATGAATACATGGATTTGGTTGAAAATGCAAAGCCCAAATAGGTGCCATTTTATTAAAAGTATGCAGCACACTCTATAAAGACATCAGCTCTTATTAAACATGTAAATATGCGTGTCTTAGAGGGCGCCACCAACTTTCAGTTCTGCTGAAATATATGGGAAAATGGCGAGTAACATGTATTTGGCAAACGTTGTAATTTCTTCAACATGAAAACTGCTGCAATTATTCATATCTAGTGTGTAAAACTTAAATTTTACTTAATTCAAGTTTGGACTTTTCCTATAAAGCTGAGGTGAATTTCACCATTTCTGAAAGTTGAACTTACCATATGAGACATCATATGGAATCATATGCCTGCCTATAGGAACTGGAAAGGTACATTGAACAATTAGTTTCCTTTGTCAATGTAATTCGTGAATTTGACCAGTTCCTAAAATTTTGAATGGGCTATCATTAAATTATGTTTAGGATATGCGACAATATATAATTTCACAAAAAAATCTATCAGTTTGAACAAATTAGCCAAAAATCGATAATGGCGAAAATTGCTGTCATATTCACGTATCTTTGAAAAAGAATTCTATAAAAGTTGTAGATTTAGAAAAAAAATTCAAAATATTTCCATAGCCTATTTTGAGAAAAAGTGTCCTTTATTTTCTATATAAGAGAGCAATTAACCATTTTTAGCATAAGTCGTGTAATTAGCATAAATTTGGAAGAAAAGTCATTGAAAATCAGGTACTGGACCTGTGAAATCTTAATATAGCTAACTATAGTATACTATAGAGCTTGGAACTGTATGCATACCCGGGTATTGTCTAATCATGGTGAAAAATGAACCATTTTGACTGTATTTTGTTTGAACCCTGTATTAGAAATCTTAGCAGATGCTTTTAAGCAAATTTGCAAACCACAAGTAAACAGAACTGCGGTTAATTATAAATATAATATTAGTTTTTGTATACTAATTAGAATGAATTCAATTATTTTAGCAAATGAAATATTATATATGTAAGAATATGTTCATTAGATTAAAAGTTTAATTAACTTGTAAGGTTGTGTTTGTAATGCACTCCACTAATAATTATTAATTAACCTATACTTGCTCTAATTATAAAATAGAAACTACCAGATTACATTTTCAGCCTGCAGTAATGTTAGTAATATAATTAATTCACCTTAAATTATAAGCATTTGTACAGTTATTAACTCGAAGCTGAAGGAGATCACACATATATATATATATATATAACTCAATAATTGATTTAGTTAAAATGATTAAAATGGAAATTGCGATTGCATTTGACAATATCTATCAATAAATAAAATGATCTGAATACCTGGATTTGGTTGG
>JAQIXP010001711.1:0-17331 GCA_034700285.1 Proteroiulus fuscus | reverse complement strand
CCCCAATTGATAGTGCTGAAATTTTTTTTAAAAATTTAGCATTGGTTTGCTGACCACGCCTTTTGGCTTAAATCCGCTGCTGTAGACCATTGCACAAGTAATTCTGGCACTCGATTTAATAATGTGTAAGACAAAATAGGTTTTATATTCTATGCTTTTTGGATCAAGCACGAACAATTCAATTACATTGAGAGTTGGATAACAGCAATTCGTTCAAAAGTTCCCGATATAAAAGTGAAACTTCTGGATGAATAAATTTGCAAAAATCAACCATAAATGACAAATTGGTAATTTCGGAAAAAAAGAAAAAAAATCGCCACATTTCAGTGTCATATAAAATAAATCAGGACGAATCGATTATTCTGAAAGGCTCAAGAGATAATTCGTGTGCCAGAAAGCCATCAACATATCTGCAAATCAATAGTTTCGAGAGAGTAATGGCACACTTATTTCCCTGAACACATCAAATTCCCAGTCGGTCGTTATCAGAAGCCATTTTGTTTTCTTACTTATTTAGCAGCATTTTTAATGTTAATTTCTTGCCATCATGCATATACTCTTAAATGTCTGATGTAATATTCCTCCAAAAATCTATTTTTTCCAAAATATGGGACCATTATAGAATAGTTTTTAATTCTTACAAAACTATAAGGAACATTCTAGGAATTATTCTCCAAAAAATATTTGGAAATATTGATCAGATTATATAAAAAATACAGGGTAATTTTGTTCCAAATTGTTGACAGTAGGCCTATGGCATATTGCTCTGCCTGAGGGAAATTGTTCATATTCCTAATTAATTCTTAAGCCTAAAATAAATGGGCGCTAATTGTTGCGACTACCCTGTCATCTACAGGAAAAGCATTTGCCCTAGGTTTAACTGTTAAGAATTTGTTACATTGAATGATAAACCATTCAAAATTTTGGAAAAAAAAGTATCAATTAAATGGATTCAATGTATGTTTCCTGTTTGGGCTTACATCTAATGCAGGGAGTGAATTCAGCTTTAGGGAAAAGTAAAACTGACCCCATGTTTAGTTTATGATGCAATAAAATCTGATGAAAAATACAGACAGCAGGCATAAAATAATTGGCACATTATGGGCCTTGCAGGTAGTTTAAAAAGCTAAAAATCAAAACTTGCCAGTATTTTTATACTATATATAGCATTGCATGTGTTTCCAACACAAGAATAAACTGATAATGTGCCAGTAAACAACAAAGCAAATTAAATGGTTTTCCACAGAGGAGAAGCTAGACTAGTAATTCGGACACAAGAGACCATTAGCGCAGCACCAAGGATCAATGAAACACTAATGAAAATGTTGGGTTTTTAAAGAATCTCATGGAGAAAAGGGAAAACATTTAATTTCGTGTATTGTAAACATTGTTAATTTAATACTGCCAAGGGCATGTACATATAGATTTTTGTGGGTGGATTTTTTGTGTGCATCGAATGAATGCCCATAATCCATTGCCAGTTCAAAAGCATGACTCCATTGTGGTGGAATGTAAAAAGGCAGTGTCATAACCTAACCGCATCCCATGAGAACATAAAATAGGAAATTGTTAGATAGTGTCTAACGCACTTCTGTATGGGCAAAGATAGGAATTCCCTGTGGGAAAAAGGGCTACAGTATACAGCCCAAAACGAATCGATATATTGGTAGTAATCGACACGGGAAAAAGCCATCAAAGACTTGGAGGGAAAGAAAGAGGAAAACCTTATAATCGGCAATAACACCTTCAAAGGTCATCGTGTATTTGGTGGAAAAATCAATTTCTTCTTTTTAATATCTCTTATTGGCTTCAGTACGTCATACTGATTCCATTAGGAGAAGGCAGGTCTTCCAATTCCAGTAATCACGTGACTTTTTGACTCCGAAAAATTCCCAACCCTAAGTACAGTACAGTACACTTTGTTGGTCACTGATTCATTAGCTCGAGTTTGAGGCCATGCACCTAATACCAATAAAGGAAGACAAGTGATTAAACCAAGTAAAATGAAGGGGCTTCCCAACCTTAATTGAATAAAACACATCATTTGCTCAAAAAGAAAATATGATTATGGTTTCAGATCAGATTAGCTTTTCCTCCGTTTGCAAACTCACTTTAAACTCGGTAGAAAATGGGAAAAGTAACTAATACCATTTGATGAATGCATTCCCCATTAGCAGCAGGATTATTGTAATTAGTCAATCCGTGGTGCATAAATTGCGCATTAATTAAGTTTAGACAAGGGCATTAGAAACTCATTTACTGTCAAATTGCTTTCATATGCTTGTCTATATTTCCTATTCATCTAGATCCATAGCTCATTATGCATGCATTGGTCAAGGACTGAAAGCACGACCACACAATGTCCCTGCCTTTGTCAAATGTTTACATCTATTACAAGGGTCATAGAATTTGTTAATCATCTTTCCTAGCAAACCATGCACAGAATCACAATTTAATTCTCACCTTTCTGTTGAGATTGCAATCTAGCTAGTTATTAAAGCATTTACAGGATACATTGAAATGCGCTCTTTTACTTTTGCTTTAAAAGAATGAACTAGATACTCTGCATGTTAACTTAGTCATGCAGTGTCAATGATGATTTGTTATTTCCGTGCTAATTAATACACATGATTGTGAGAAGTGACCATTTAAAAATGATAAAATAATGGTGAAAGAGCTATAATATATACATAGTTCAGAAGCAAATTTTCGGGTAAAACTGTTCCATCACTTTAGCTACATGCAAGGTGTGCCAAAAAATTAAACTTGTTGTTACTTTCGAATGTTTGGGTGAGAGTTTCTCAGTCAAATATTGCTCAAATTAGATGATCTTGGGCTACTTGCAATCAGAAATACAAGGCAAATATTTTATACACAGAGATAAAAGTAGAAAAAATTTTAATGAAACATTTTATATGAGAAAGCTTTTGCCAGAGAATTATTACAAATTGACTATTCTTACAGTTATTGAGGTGCGTTTCCATCAAAAAGCATTTCCCCCAAACATTTGCTAATGGTTGCAAGTGTTTAAAATCGTTTAGTGAAAATGCGTTCTTTTGTGGAGACCTGCCTAAAATACAGAACAGATATTCGCAAATTCATTTTATCTACAGACTTCAGCCCACTGATGTGTTTCAGCCGAACACTGGCAAATGTTTACAAGCGTTTGCAAACATTTGTGATCTGTTCGTTATATCTTGACCACTTGGTGGAAACGCACCATTATACGTTTCAATGCATCATCATCATGTCGTGAAGCTTACCTGAATTGTTTATGTGTATTAGGGAATATTTCTGACACACTTTCCATGCTTACGTAACACTGATGTCATGCAACGTCACAGATGAATGTTTTTCAAGTGAAATTTATTTTTTGAGAAACCTCAGGACTTCCCCTTTAAATTAAATCATTTTAGGAACCTCTGGCACTGAGCCCCGGCTCATTTATGCATTCTGATATACAAACAGTAACTACACCAATTTTACCATTACACGTATATACAAAGGTTCAATTCCATTTCCAGATAGTTGGAGAACTTGGTTTTTAAAAAAAAATTATTTAAGAAGATGAGATGTCAAACCTCATTTGGATATATGGTTAATTACTTCATTTCTAAAGTCATTCTTTAGAATGTTTTCTTTTCAGTTGCTCTAAATAGATGACAATAATGCCTGCCTATCTTTTGCTTGGTTTCACTATATTAAAGGACTAAAACTGATACATTATCAAGGTTACAACAGCCTGTTAAAAGCTACCGGTAAGGTTTAAATCCAGCATGTCTGTAAAAAGTCAAACTTTCCTGGAACAGTCACTATCTCTTAAAACTGAATAAAATCAAATACTTCTCTAAAAGTCACATTCATCATAATGATGGTAATTTCAGTAGATTTACTGATAAATAATTATTGTATTGCGTGCATTTATACAATACTTGGTATTTTTTTTTAAAAAAATGCCTTGCTACAGTTTCTAAAGTACAAATCCGGTGCACTCTGCAGAATCGATTCATTTAGGATTTTTTTGGACTTTCTTGTAACAAAATAGCAACTGAATTAACAAAAATTTGTTGTTGGATAATGGATTGGCATAGGCCTACTATAAACAGAAGTTACAATTTAATGCAAAAGAATGAAGGTCTCACAGGATGGAATAAATGGTGCAAATACAGGAACTGAAATCTGTTTGATAACTGATAACATTTAAATTATGGTCCTTTAAAACTAAAACTGTTTGCCAAAAATGGCAATTAAACACGTTTTACCGGCCTCTACATGCGAACTACTTTGCCATCTAGACTATTACAGAAATTAGAAATGAGTTTCAATTACATGTAAACAATCGCAATTGACATTTGCAATGAAATTAATGCTAAGATAATTTCCACTAACGAAACCTTGCATTAGCACTCGTAGTACCAGACATAAAGTTCGATCTTTTAGCTAAGAAAGTACAATACTTGTACAGACATGTCTAGACTATTAAAAAACCGTCAACAACCATATACTAAAACTCAAACGATCGAATAAACGGCACTTGACTTGATACAGAGAGATGAGATGCCAATGTGCTTAAAAAACACCCAAAGCTGCCTGGCAGTGATTCGATAAGCCTGTTTTTTTTAGGCTCCATTATATAGCTTTTCTGTTTATTGACTATCAACATGCATTGCCACTTCAACGCTGGTCTTACGTGTAAATTAGCTAATCTGCCAAACTTCACAAAATGTAATAGTAACAAGTAATAGTATAGTAATAGTTAAAAGACATTTCAAAGTTGCATGAAATATTCTGAATTAAGCTTAGCATACCTACATAAAGTAAGTATTATAAATTGCTGGTTGGTTGGGTTAATTATTGTTTCTGCAAGAATCTGCCTCTTCTTTGGATGCCATTTTGTTTTATTATTGATTCAGTAACGTGAATAGTAATTTTTTATTCATCTTGAAGTAAATGTGGTACAAATCAGAAGGTTTGAAGAAAATCTGTCAAACATTTTAAAAGCCATAAATAATATAAGCAAACTTGGTAGAAATGCTTTGGATAACGTAAATGTAGGGGAAAATTTGTCCTATACACTATTAATGTATGCAAATGCATTTTTTTCTAGTTTTACTCATAGAGTAGTTTAACACAAATAGCCTTTTAACTTTCTAGATTGGTTCAATTCGATTCCAATATCAAGACTACAAATAAATCAGCCTGAAATAGACTATAAGGTTTTAAACCATATAAATTAAAAACAAAATGGCTTCCAAAAAACAGTGTCAGAGGTATATCTCTAGTGTAATTTTTAACCGAGTTTTATTTAAATATACAAGCACATCAATTTAAGCAGAAAATGTAAAGATTACAGTGAAGTTGTGCAACATTAGTTGTGCATAAGCAAGCTCATAATATGCAATTTTTACGAAAATTTGCCTGTTTAAATTCAATTAATTGTAAACGCTTTTGGAAGCAACGTCATTAATAAAATGTTATAAAAATAAGTTACTAAATTTTATTTTTAAGTCTTATATAATATATGCATATGTATATTTTTTATTACAGGCATGATTTCAACAGTCTCAAATAGATTGCATTTGATTTTTTTTTCCCAAAAAGAAGCACACAAAAAATACATATGCTCAAAAAAAAATCGATATTGTTGTTTCTAGCCCACATTGCGTTTCCCATATAATTTTGCGTTTGGAAAATATATAGGTACTGCAGCACACAACTGATCAGAATTTTTAATGTGAGCACTTGGGGTAATTTTTTGAGCACGTTGCCTGTCAATCACTTTTTTGATACAGGCTGTAATGCACAGCAAATTGGCCCTGTCAATTGCAGATGATTGAATGAAAAAAGGCATCCTAGCCATGGGCTGACTCCCACTTATCTCCACAATCTAGGGGCAATTACATTTAAGATCAATATTTCAACAGGCAAACAGCACGGACCAGAGAATCTTGAACAAGCTCAATATGTATACGTCAGAAATGAATAAATTCTATAAGAGCAAGTGTATTGAGTATACGGGTCAATAAGCATGGTTCATTTAGCCATACAATTGGAAAATATTATTGTATTACCCAGTGGAAATGGCCACTACTCCGAGTAAATTGTGTAATAACAATATCGACAAAAATCACAGACTATTCTCAGAGGCAGAACTATCAAGAGATAATCAGACAATATATTTTTCTACAAATCCTGCAGTGTTTTTCCAGGGCAATCACCAGGAGTCCACTTTGCAAACATTAGGTTCTATTGAGAAAATGGCAAACGCTGGGATTATTTCCTGACAATCTATCTGTTCATTAATCATAGTGAAAACAATGTACCTGGTGTACATCTGTTCCAATAACACTTAAAACCATTCATGCAATGAAAAATTGACTATAATTGCTTGGTTTTCAAGGATACTATGAGGCGACAATTCTGCTAATTGTCAACGTTTGAAATAGACCCAATCATCTCTTAGAAATCATTAGCATAATCCATTAACCCTTTATCAGGTATGGTAATAAGTTTTGCATCGCTCACTAGCAAACGAATACGAGCATATTATAGAATATGATCCCCATATGGCCTATTTCCCTTATTAATGTTATAGTTTAATTATATATGAAAATAAAAGTTATAAAACTTCTGATTGTTTCCAGTATTTCAAAGAAAAACTGAACAGAAAGTTCCGAGAATTTTTTCAAAAAAAAATTCTTGGAACCTTGTATAAATCTTCTTGATACAAGGGCAACGTTATACCAGATTTAGAAGAAACGTGGCACCACCAGAATTACATTTTGAATATAATCATAAATACTGGGAAATTCTGATCAGAACGCATTTACTGCCAAAAAATAAGACTTAAGATAAAAGGAATAGAAAATAGAAATGGATTTATGATTTCCGATTATTTTTTGTGTCAAAAAAACTTCCACTTAAATCAAAGTTGGCAGCAAACACTGCCCTATTAATTTCTACAAAATTTTCAATTTCTAATATTTTGCATTCAATTTCCAACATTATTACAAAAATGGCCATAAATAATCATAATAACAATTGGAAATAAATTCTTTGAACTTATAAACAGCTAGCACAATAACCAGCCAAAATATTATTGTAATTATAGATACTGTTGTCGTTGGCATATTTGCTGATGATAACGCCAAAATATACATTGCCATTAAACGAAATGGGTCTGCACATGCATGCCAATTATTGTCAAGGGCCAATTTTCAGACAATAAATTCGTTTGCTGACAATTTCTCTGGAAACATTTGCTTTGGCTTGTTGATTTATGGAAGATTGAACAAAAAAGTATGAGTTTTTGGGAAGCTTTTCTTTCAATAAAAAACTGCGCTGTAAATATACGAGCGTAATAAATCATTGACTGATTTTCAAATAGAAAAGTGAAAAAGGTAATGTACACAAGTGCACTGGCCTATATGTGAAGATATTTTAAAGTGTTTTGAAGACCACAACAAAAAATACCCTTTCTGGCGAAACGCCCAGAGGAAATTATAGTGTTTCGATTTTCTGGGTATAAATCAGCTGAACATGACTTTCTATGAGGCAATATGAATTTTGAAATAATGGCCGCAAAAAATAGAATCAATATCTGCAAGCTATTTGATAGAAATATATCTGATGGATAATTGCGTTGCATTTAAAGCATACTCAGCATGTTACAAAAATTTCTAAGGAGCATGATCAACAAATAGCAAAAAACAGATAAAAAGTAATACTTTTAAATCAATGCAGGAGTAAAAAATAATAAAATCTATATATGTTGCTTACCACTGTCAGTTTGGCAGACCAAATAGGCATCTTCACCTTCTTTATACGTGATCACATCCTTGACTTCTTCCCCACTTTTGTCAACAATTTGCACATACGTTGTTGGTTCTGAAAGAAAATATCAAAATAACATTAAATAACAGTTTGTTTATTTCCTGAAAACAGTGCCACTAAATTAAAGCTTTACCTAATTTTAACGAGGGTATAAATTGGCACTACAAACTAGAATACTTAAGGCTATGAAATTTGGGGTGTTCATTCCGAATTTGCAATCAAGATTTAAAGAAATCGTGGCCATCAGTAATGATAAACGTCAATCATCAAAGAATTTCATGTTGGCCTACACACAAATTTTCATATTTTATTGAAATTAACGGAACTTCCATTATCTTTAGCATTGTAATTTATGGACGACCCCTAGTTCAAACTTAAAATAATTTGGCCTCAACGATACTAACACATTTGACTTTATAAAGTTTGACCTCAGATCTTGCTATTAAATCGAGAGTGAAAACTGACCTGTAACACTGAGACGAACCCGTTGATTCCTCGTAGGCGCTTTATAAAAATCCACACGACAACGAAACACACCGGCATCCTCAGTCTTTACAGGCTCTAATAATAAAAATCCAGGATGCTTCCGATGCGTGAAACTTATCCTAGATTCAACGTTTGGATGCCTTGAGTGATTACTAAGTGCAATGGCTTTATCTCGAAGATCAAGACTGAAACAAAAACAAAGAAAAACCAAATTATAAACTGCAAGCTTAATTCCCTTTGAGCCAATACAGGTTTCATAATTGATATTCAGTTGAAACTTACCTAAATAAGGGTAATCCTGCTCCATCTTTATACCATAAGACGAGCGATACTTTACTTTTAGGATGTGGAACTGTTAGATCACAGGGAAGCTCAGCTTTACCACCTTCTACTGCCGTTACATGATAATGAATTTCAACTGAAATAAAAAAACCAAAATAATTAATTATATTGGTTACAGAAATCTCAGGTGTAATTTCTACAGCAAGGCAATAGATTTTGCACAATATACACAGCTTAAGCAATCATTTTCATTAATCTTAAGATATTCTTCTGAATGAGAAAAAAATCCCAAACGTGATACTGCAGAAATTTCTGTGATATACTTAATTGATATTTCTGATGCAAAGAAACAACACCAAAATAATTAATGTAGAAATCTTTCTACAATAATTATACATTCTAAAACTATCTTACAAATGTTTGTACAGAATGTATTAGTCAGAAAAACATGATTAAGCAATGTTCAGCATTTATTATGCAGAAAATGCAACATCAGTGGAATATTGGTCACTTAATTCAGAATATTTCTACAGAATTCGTGGCAAACTATTTCACAGAATTCTATTGACTTATTTTTTCATGTGCTGGCTAGGAACTTCATGCATGAATATGGCACTATACAATAAATTGAAGATTTTTTTGAGATTCATTCAAAGATTAACCACATGATTCCAACGAATACAATCTGCTAATCGATTCTTAGAAATGAAAGCTTAGGGCTAATGAAATTCTAATGGATTTCCTTTTCTTAAGAATAATAGACTTGCTAAGCACATATGCATTTTTATATTTTGGACCACGTAACATAACAGAGCCACACAGACTTGACAAAAGACAATCATGACTGCCGCATGTGCACATCACATTGTTGACACCCAAGTGTCCAATTACAGAATGATTAAGCTGACAATTTGGGATTATAGCAGTGAAGTATTTCTTCAGACACTAATCCTTCTAGCTTATCTACCGTGTCTTACATCAACACAAAAGCAAAGCCATACATCTTATCACATTTGCCAACGTTTTACTCTCACTAAGTATAAAATATACAGTGCAGAAAATATGCAAATCTATACAGTAAGCATTTTGACCTTGGTGTTATGCATAAATAATTATCCATGTAACATAAAACCGTTTGTCTTTAACATGTCAGTGAAGTAGCATTAAAACCTACTTTTTTCATCAACAAGTTTTTTTAATTACCATGCATATTCTAAGAAAATATAAGATTATGTATAAGATATAATCTAAAGAGAAGGATCAAGTTATATACAAAATTAAAAACGATTAGTCACACTATGACAACATTATTATAATTGAAATTTTAACACTTAAGACAGAAGTTGTCACTTTGATAGTTTGGCCACAGGTGTAATAGGCCTACTCATTTGGCTAAACCTAAGAGAGATTCTCAAAACAGAGAATTGTTGGTGTGAATAATTTTTATTTTAAGAAAATAAATAAAATATGAAAACCAAGTTGGTTATTCAAATTCTGACTTTCACATTATGTGTGGATGGCTGAAATTATTTTAATGGGCCATTTGAGATGCTGCCAATTCCATGAGATTTTTTAGATTATATAGCATACAATATGTAAATATAAGTGCCATTAAAATTAGAATAAACTAAAGAATGTCCCACTAAGTTTAATTTTACCGTATTATTCTAAACTGCTTTCTTAATTCATTAGTGCTTTATCAGACAAAAGTGAATGTTTGCTATACAAGTAAATTTGGTCAAGTATGAATTTGGGTCTTGCCTATTGTAGTATATAGTGTTTTGAAGTAGGTATGGTATAGGAACCTAAATGTTCATTTCAGCACAATGGGTTCTTTGTTTAGGAAACAATATCCAATGTCATCCTTCACACAATGCATTTAAACATCCACAAGATGAAAGTCAAATAGAGACTTTGTGTGAGAATGAGTGTTATGGGTAAAAGCAATGTTTTCGAGGTGCCACATTTTCTACATTGTATAAATGGTGGAATCCGTATAGAAGATAAGTACAGGCACCAGAAAACGGAACGGTTCTGATAATGACCACGTATATTACATTTAGCCTACCACCTCAATTACTTGATTTCGCTGTCCTTAATCGCTCGAGTAGTAGTAATAGTAGCAGTAGTCATAGAGACGGCTTATCTGGCGTAACCCAATACCTTTTAAAGATGGCCATCATTAATGCCGTAACGAACAGACAATCGCTGTTCTATGACTACAAGTTAATTTGCGATAAGCTATTGGGAAAATGGAAATACCAATAAAAATGTTGGGAGATGTGTAATTCTGCTGCAATATTCCATGGCAATGATCTACAGATTTGTATTTATTAGTATGTTCCCCATGTCTTTGTTGTAGTCTGAGGCAATAATAATAACGCATGGAATCAAATACATGAACGTCTGAATAGGCCAATGGCATATAAGAGATATTGCTATCATCCAAGTACAAAATCAGGCAGAACGATGAAACAACTGATTATTAAGCGTATATCCATCCCTTAGGAATCAATGACTAAATACTGAATCTCTCTGGCATGTTTTTAATCGACTATACTAGATTGCTCCCTTATGCCATTTTTGGTGTAATATACAGAGAAGAAAAAATACCAGTGAAGCAACAATGTGCTAAAGATGCTGTTTTAAAGAGAAGGCCAATCTACGTACTTGTAACTGATTTATAATATTTAAAATTAGCAAAAACATTGGTCAGTGCAGTGTTATTAAACATAGCATCCACGAAGTGCTATCTTGGGGCCAAAATCTGCATTACTAGCCTCCAATTAATCCTTCTCCACCAAAGCCTTTAGGGCTACTCTTACAAAATTGATCCGATTGCTTTATTTCCACTTATTTTTTTGCTATACTGCATAGTGTATACCTTCATAAAATTCAACTAAAAGTTACAAAATCGCAGGACAATATCAGAATGCCTCATGTATAAAACATTCCTAATTTGCAGTTGCAAAGCTAACAAACAGAAGTGACATCATGTGATGAAGTCGATTCTGATAACTGACAATCCAGCAAATTTATCAGCCTGATGAGGCTGCAATATAATTGCTATGGCAAAACCATAACAAAAAGATGGTCTTGATTGAACCTTTTTATGATACTCACGAGCAAATGATCAATCACGATTGAAGGATAATAGGTAAAAAGTGTTCCAATTTTCAGCTGCATTTGTGTTGCAACATTAGCTCAACACTATGTTGATTGTTGGATTTCAGTTTTGAAATTAGGACTCTGATAATATAGTCATTGGAAAAGTTTCCAATATTTTGTATTTAGAAATTGGCTATTGGTAGTTAAATTTTATTTAAGTTTATGACAAGAAAAGCTAATCATTCATTATTGGATTCCATGATATTTGTCCAGTTTTTTTTATTTCACTTCAATTGCATTATGGGTACCGGTACATATGCCTTAGGCCCTGCACTGCCTCATTATAGTCCCTAAATCGGGAAGCCCATACAGTTGACATCACAACTTCCCAATTAAAACCTGCCACAGACCCACATCATTGGCTTTTGTTTTTTTACTTTACCAATGAGTTATTTATATGCAAGAATTTTGCCTTTGGGAATTTATCAACAGATTAACTATTCATACAATAAGTATGCAAATTTTAGTAAATTCAGAAAGATGAAGCATGCTAAGGTTCCACGCATGCAACCCAATGAGAAAAATAAAGAAAAGAAATATGTTGCAGAAATATTCACTAGATTGCAGTCTCTGTCTATACTCAACAAAGGACCAGGTGATAGAATCCACAACAATTTCTAAGTGACTTAAATATGGGCGTATATGTGTGTTAGTACAAATTTAAAAGTACACAGACCAAACTGCAAGTGCAGGCAGTGCATATACCATAATACCAGAACACGTACTATTATATGAAAATAAATGAGAAAAATTATAATAACAAACAAACATTTAAGGGTTTATGAAGACATATAATAACCTTTTGCACTCATTAGCATAACAATTAGAATCTTTATTTTAACCTCGAACACCCATAAAACACTCGGGCTCCAGTGCAAAACGATTTTTATATTTTTAGCAATGAATTTCAGCATTCACCATTGGAAGATGCCTCATAAAAATATTTTCAAGACAAAGTGCACGGTTCTGTATGGATTTTAAAACGAAATGCATATGAAACGTTCACAGAAAAGTGCCTCTCTAAAAGAATGCATCTGCATTTCTACAGACGATCAAGTCGCAGTATAAAAGACTGCTTGTTTTATTTATGAGATAGCTGCACGTTGCATTTGCACTATTTTCATGGAGATGGTTGCATTAAATTTATATACATATTTATACGACACAACCCAAAATATAAATAAGAAAAGTTTGTAAGTTCACAGTTTTTAGATCAACAGATCCCAATCTGCAGAACAATGCAAATGGGAATTTATTAGAATTTTTTAGTTATTAACAGTAAATTAAATACAATTGTCAAGAAAAGTTATTTTCTAGATTGCTTAGAACATGACATTTTTATATTTATCTAATCAAGAGCTAGTATAAATCGAAATCATAGCAATCGTGAATCTTGAAGTCTGAGTTGCTACAAGATCAGAATCTTTGGAAAACATCTCAATTTTGTAAGACTCAATTGAATCCAATGCTTCAATAATCCAATAAGTTCAAACAGTTTTAAATCAAGGGTAGAATAGATTAAGTTGAAAATTTTGTTATTTTTGACCAGATTTTATTTTTTAGGAAAGTTTATTTACAAAACTTAAAGGTATTTTTACTGTCCAGAGACTGCATGCCTGTTATAATTATATTATTCTCACTCTCATTTGCTGAACAATAATTTGTAGCAAGATTTGTATAGAAATTATGAGCTAACTCCTGCATGAATAACGAGCAATAAACTACTATATGATAAGCCTAAAGTGGAGATATCCTCATTAATTTTCTTTATATATTTTATATGTTAATATTATACTCGGCCAGGATCACACGTTGAATTCATTGCATAATAATTAGAGTAAAGTCCCTGTGTGGACATTCTAATTAGTATTAAATGAGCGCAAAGCATAGTTATAACAGCAGGTAGACTGAATGGCATATGAATAATGAGCAAAATTTAACCCAAACTAAGCTTAAAAGTGGGCAGTGTATAAATGTGCATTTGCCAAAGTACTTTATAGTCTGGACTCAATAAATATACAACTTTTATAGTCATGAAGATCATTAGTTTGAAATATATATAAACACAACATGCATAAATCCAAATTTCCTTGTGTTCAATTCCAGTGCATTGCTATAGAGTTACATATTATTAAAATGAGGCGGCAAAGCAGATAACTTTAATAAAATGGTTTTAGATCAAAAATGGTTTGTTTGCATGTCCACTTTAGTCCATAATGAGTAGCCACAATTTCACAAATGCACAACTATTAATATTTGTTTGCATATGCCAGCATTACAAAGCTCAAATTATTGACCTACATTTTAGTTTCAGTAGAGCTTAAGCATATATATACAAAAAGCAATTTGTTTTATCCGTAACACTGTTTGCAGAACCAATATAGTTCATATGCCCTACATTATATAGTATGCATTAAATAACCCCAAATTTGCAGATTTCCTGTCAATTATAAATTAGTATAAATTAACATTCACACATGCATGAAAACACTGAAGTCATCAGACTTCATCATGTTGAAGAACAAGTTTCAAAGGTATCTTACTATGTATTTGGGAATTATAAAAGCCTTGGTTCAATAACCAAGTTCCAGTAAGTATATTTAACCTTTGATTATTTGATAAAATTTCCGACAAGTATGCTTATGGACCAGGATAGTAAATATTAAATAATTATTTTCCCCAAGTCAATCTTTAAGAAAAATGAAACCCATTTCTGCAGAAAAATTTACATTATATATACTGAAGAAATGTAAGCTGCATGATAAGTAGACATTTCTGTAAAAACATGATCTACTTCTGTAGAACTAGCATGAAGCTTAGTTTTCTGCTGAACATTAATGAACATTTTTATACAGAAATTAGTCGCCATATTTCTGACAACAACTTCTGCAGAAACATTTTCTACAACCAGCTCTATAAGCAGGAAAAAATAAAAACATTAGGTAATGAATCTTTTGGACAAAAATAGTCATTTAACATCATGCCTCAGTTCAACAAAAAAGCTTACATTTATGATGCTGTTACGCTGTAAGATATATATATATATATATATATATATATATACCCATATATTAACTAAAAGATTTAAAACAATATAATGTAATGTACCTTGTAAACCTATATATGTTTTCTCGAAATGTACATTTAAAACACTCATGGGGCACATGAGATGTTGATATAAATTGCATATTGGCAAGTAATTTTAAAATGCTTCCGTTTCCATATATATATATTTTTATATCCACAAAGGATGCACCTTATACTAAATTTCTTTTATCATCACTACTTTCTAATGCGCAAAAAAACATTGTGACTATATTACAGTTGCTCTGCATGGGGAAATGTAATGTACATATAGTATATATTGGCTTAAACGTGTACTATATTATTTACTTTGGAAAATAAAAGTACTATATAAATATATAGTTAACTGTATATAGGGTATACATGCAAGTATAGGAAGGCATATTATAAGGTATTCCCATATCGACAAACAGAAAAATTGCTGCCAGAAAGTCAGAAAGCAGGAAGAGGTTTATATTTTATATTCAAAAGGTACATAATATTGAGCAATAGACACGTTTTCAACTGAAAATACTAAATATTAGCAGCTGCTCAATTTCGTTGGAAGAAAAAAAATTCTCTCTTCATAGGCCTATATAGGTATATACTTAATACATTTCACTTTTTCTTCAAACAGAATTATATTTTGGGTCCAATGGGAAAAAAGTCATCGTTTAAAAAAAGATATCATTGATGATTTTGCTGGAAAAAATAGTATAGGAAAAAATTCAGTGGATTCTATAATGAAGTGATGTCTACAATTTTTCATTTCAAAGACAAAACTTGCAAATAAGGTTTCTAAAGTAAATATTTTTTATCACATCCTCAACGCAGAACATTACAGGCAATTTTATCTAAAAAAACTAAAACATTTAGATAGAACTGGCTTAAGATTTAAGAACATTATCTAATTAATGAACTACATTTTTATATGTTAAATAGAAAACTACCTGTTTTCAGATACAGGATAGCTAGATGATAGTTAAGACTACATGATAAGTTCAAATTTCAAAAAGGATTACAATTTTTCAATAATGGGGTAAATACATAAAACTTGCATAATATGTAGAACAAATACTGTATACGGTTAAAAAATTCAAATCCTGAAAAACTTGCAAATGGATACTTTAAATTTAAACATGCTTTTGAATAATGAAAATGATACAAATGAGCCACCATATATATAGGCTTGCCTATACTATACTAAACTGTAATTCAAAGTACAGGGTGAGCATAAAAGAATGCCCATACTTTAAAAATTAATTACGGCAAAAGTATAAAAGATACAGCATTGTGGTTTGCTTTATTCAAAAGATAAATTTACAAAGTTTATAAAGGCTCTCTTGTTTCAAACCATTATGACCAGCTTGCAATGCGTGACGTCCCTTCCCAAAAATGGCATCCGTGCAACAGAAAGCACTTTGGGCAACCTTTACGTGATATGGTTTTGTGAGTAAATCCATTAGCGCAGTGAAATAAAAATTCAGAACAGAATACAGAGAAGTGGCACCATCATTTAAGTCCATAAACAATGGGTAGAACAATTAAAACAAACAGGTAGTGTTTTAAGGATGAAGTGTCCTGTAAGGCCCCACGTGTCAGACCAACAGGTGGAAAGAGTGCAGGAAAACATTTCTTAGAAGTCCAACAAACTACCCGTTTGTTTAAATGGTTCTACTTGTTTTATGGACTTGAATGATGATGTCAGTTTTCCGTATTCTGTTATGAATTTTTATTTCACTGTAGTAACAAATTTACTCACAAAACCATATCACGCACAGGCTGCCCACAGTCCTTTCTGTTGCACAGATGCCATTTTTGGGAAGGGACGTCACCCATTGCATTCTGGTCATAATGGTTCGAAACGAGAGCGCCATAACAAACTTTTTGAGTTTATATTTTGAATAAAACAAACAGCAATGCTATATCTTTAGTACTTTTGCCGTAATTAATTTTTAAAGTATGGGCATTCTTTTATGCTCACCCTGTATAACTCAGGTCCCCATTGCAAGTTTGCAGGCTAAAGCTCCTGCGAACCCATAATTGTTTTTGTTTTTTATGCCATAAAAATTACCATACATTTCAATTTCAAATACAAGATGACATATTCAAAACGTGTCAGCACTTCGTTCTGGGCCAAAAACTCATTTTAAAACACTTTTAACAGATTTCAAGCGTACGTCAGCAAGCATCAAGATAAACTTTATGGGAAAACTAATGCAGTAAAGTGTTATTCTAAAAGTAAATATGAAAACCCATTTTCACTTTTAGGATATTATAATCTCAACTGTCAAGCAATTGAAATTGCTATTCAACTTCCATATAAAGTAGGCTTACACAGAACAGTGGGACAGCAGTGCATATTTTATATATATAAACACCTCCAGTTAAAAAAAACAAAAGAAATTCTTTTCTTTTTATGACGTAAAATTTGCTGCAAAAATAAAAAACCTCCTTGCATAATTTCCTCGTTAATTAGCTGATTACAATGAAAAGAAA
>JAQIXP010001710.1:0-17333 GCA_034700285.1 Proteroiulus fuscus | reverse complement strand
CAGTTTGGGGGGGGGGGGGGTTCATGACCCCCGTGACCTAATCCCTGAATCCGCGCCTGATCTGAAGGAAAACTCTATAAAGGCACCGTGAGCCTTCAGATTTACCTTCAAATAGACCGTCCTTAGATGTTAGTAGTTGTCCTCCTGGCCGCTTAGTGTCTATTCTTGTAGTCGTTAAGTTAGGTTTTGTTACTGAGAATTTTGAAAGAAAAATTATATGCCACGGTATATAGCTTGTTATATGCAGTTTGGGTAAATTTAGGCCTACATAATTAAAACATCCGCATTATTGTCAATCACATTTGCACAGAGCATCATGGAAATCCCAAATCTATGGAATTCAAATACTTTAATAATTATAATAATTCCAATATCAACAACTTTCTTAGTAGAGCAATTTAACATGACGGAAACACTTTTAAACTCAAGCCAATCTGACTGAAAGGAAAACTGTAATTTGTAAAATAATAATAATGATAAAATCTAAACGCCTTTGGGGGAAAGAAAGGGGGGTGGGGGTGGGTCAGGCAACATGTTTAAATGTAAGTGCATGCCCCATAATAACCACAAGCATTGAAGTAGTATAATTAACCTCCATTTTATGGAAGAATTTCTAGTTCAATACATTGTGGGGTGCCCTCAGAAAGCATATGATTGGTGGGTTATTTGGTTGAAAAGCGAAAGTGAAAATCTCCTTTAACACATGGTTTATGAAGATTGCAGAGAGATGGGCATATTTAGGTGACCTCGTATATGGCATCATTTATTATCGTATTTTATAGCAATTCAACTTGTCCCGTATTTCCATAAGATATCTGTACTTATTTATTTTAGCACCTTTATTCCCTATCTGGTAAACTTGCAAGTCATTCACACTGTTATTAGAATAATGTAATTTTAGAGAAAAAAATATTTCCATTTATGAGCAAAAGAAATCTTGTATGCTTTTGCGACTGCTTGCAACATACGCTCGTATGAAAAGATTTACGAAGTTAAATAACAAAGCAGTTTATTATTTATTGCCATAAAATTGTTTAACATAATTTTCTTACACAGCATACTCTAAGCAGCTGCTGTGGGAATCTAAAACACGTAAGCTACAGCAAGCTATACGCTAGTAGGCCTATATATGCCAATTAAGCTAATTTATTTACCTTTAAGTTTATTTCATGACTATAATGGTTTCAAGCTCGATCTATTCTGATATCTTAATTGCTATAAGTTAGTGTTTATATAGTCAGGAATAACTCTAGGCTCGTATTAAGTCAGTCAGGGCCTTTCCATAAATGACGTCATGCAAAAATACGTATTTTCTGGCCCCTCCCCTCATCACTGACCGAGTATTTATATCCCACTCACATGGGCTGGTATTTGGCTTAAAAGCAAACCCTGACTAAGTTAGTCTACTGTCTATGATTATTTTTAATTCTTAATCATGATTTTTCAACATCTGACAAATGAATACCTCGAGGTATTCAATCAATGTGAATCTAGATCGATTATATTCAAATTGTTCAGAAAAGGTATAAGAATGTACAGGCTATAAGCATTGGTGGCATGCATAAGAAATTAAACCATTAAAAAAGAGGCACCTTAATTCTCTTATAATAAGAATTTCACTAGGAAAGCTTATTTAAAATAAAAAATGAGTTTTTCGATTAAGATTGTTGCAAGATTAACATTGCAAAACACGGTCTGTCAATATGTTTTATGCGTTCCACTTGCTGTTACAGGTATTTCTAGTCTCTTGTACAACAGTTACTGTCCTGGTCGATTAATAGTACCAATTCCTAAGGATTTACATGATAACAAAATCCAATAAATAATACTTACAAAACACCCACAAATTTCAAATAAAAAAGTACTGTTTTATGGCTCAACAGAATTAAAGCACTTTAGCAAACAGTCTAAAGGTCGACAGTTAACAGTAACCAACGAAAAGGAATGTTATACATTGTAAAAACAATTTTGATGTTTTAAAAAAAAACCGCTATGAAATATCCACCCACGTTAAAAGCGAATTCAGTTAACAGTCACGACATTTCCAAAAAGGAAAAGTGTAACCCTAAAAACATTCTTTCCAAGTAATCCAAACTCATGAAGCATCTACAAAAACCGCTTGTGTTTCAGCATATAGATGACCCCTTAAAAAGTTCTACACTAATCAACAAAATGTATTACAATCAAACAGGTATGAGGGCCATCTGGCAATTCCTCGGTAGTCTCGAATTTCAATGAGAACATGGCCCAAATAACGGAAAAGCTAGCAATTTGGAATATTCCTTGCTAGGACATTCCCCCAAAACTTGTATATATGTGGGTTGTAAAACATTTAATTATAGCGGTAATGAAATACCCGAGATTGCAGTATATATTTTCATTTTAAGCTCAAGAAATGAACGGAATGGAGCTATACACCGATTGTAATTAGAATAATTGTTATCTCAAGGTGTAGGTATATTGATTAACAACAAAAGAGAGTGAAATTTTTTGCAACCTAGACACCAGTCACTAAAACGGTAAGTGTAATTGACGTTATACGCTAACTGGGTGTATAGAGATAAGCAGGGGAAAACAAATTAACATTACTTTGAAATACTTTCTGGGTTGGTTAGTTAGTTGTGTATGATTTGGTCGGAAAAGTACGTTTGTTTTCTTGGCATAATGGATTCTACGATGGTTTTGAAATAAGATTAGGTTCTTGAGTTCCCTCTTTCTATAAAATAACTACAAAAGTGGAGCAGCTATATGCTTCAAAAGTTCAAATTTTGTGCATGCCATCGAAGAATCAACACACCGTTAAGATGTTTAAAATTTTGCTATGCTAAATAATTGCTCAGATGTTGGGTTCTCTTGGATGTAAACCTAGTATCTTCATTGATATTATAAAATAGAAACTAACATATGGGTATAGCATTAACCTTTAATAAGGAGGTATACACTATTCCATGACTTTTAGGTATTTTTATTTATACTAAATACGCCTAAAATCGAGGATTTCAATTGTACTAAAAAGACAGGAGGCGAAATTTATTGTCAAAATTGCCTATATACTTTTCATTAAGACACTAATATTATATTTGGCCAATGCTATCTACATGTACTTGGATCAACTTCCTTTGTTATAGACCATGAATGTTCTTATGAAAATCAGAAAACTTTTATGACTTGTGATAAAAAAAATCATGACTTTTTATCTTACATCGTGCTTTTTATTACCGGTGCCAAAGTATGGCTTTTTATGACTTGAACACCTGGTAGGTATACCATGACTACAGTTTAGTATAATTTTTTTCTTTAACTTACTAAAACCTAGCCAGAAACGTTTGAGTTTATAATCCTGAAAATGTTAAAGCAAGGTAAAGTGAGTGCAATACTAAAACAAAGAACTAACCCAAATAAAGAATACAATAAATTTACAGTTAAATTAAAAAACCCACTATAAAAGACCACTTAGCAGATTCATGAGGACCTGCAGCGTTAATAACCCCATTCACCCCCAAGGCTACAGTTTACCCATGCATTATTTAATTTATACATACAAAAACCTTGTTTCAGGATAGCAAAATGACCTTAGCAATAGATGTGTACTTGTCAGTGAATCTAACAGTCCCAGCTCAGTGAACAAATTTGCAATTTAAGCACGACTAAATTTGACATTTGGAGGATTTTGTAAAAATAATTGTGCACAATGACTTTTCCCAAGTGTCATTGCAATAAAGAAAAAGTGAAAAAAAAACCGTTAGCATTTTAAGATAAATGAATTTTCAGATAGAAGACAAAGAAAATTCATTCACTTTACAAACTTAATGTTTTGGGATACTTGCACTTGACATTGGGGCACATAAAAATGTCCATTTGATCTTGTAAGTATGGATAGCTGTACATGCTATGAATACTAAAACCTAAAAACCATAAGTATTTTATAAGCATAATGCAAAATAGCATCTTGGTTTGGATTATAAAAACAGTTTCAACATAAAATATTTCTCATAATAACATTGAACTTTCTCTTTGTTCAACTATTCTCAAGATCTAAGGTAAGCGTAATAAAATATACTAACTAAACATTTGAAAGCCAATTCGTGTAGTTGAAATTGTAAGTCTATATAGTTTACTGCTGTAAAATTTAATTGAAATGAGGAATATTAAAAAAGTATAGGTAATAAACTAGAAATGCAATTTTTCAATTGTTCACTCCATTTGTACCATTTAAAAGAGTGGTTCATGGAGGTCAAGGATGCTTTTATTGTTTAACCAGATCAAAATCACATAAAAATTGGTCCTGCATGGTCAATCATGGAAAATCCTAATGTTCTCATTTGACCCTGTAATGCTTATAAAAGTTTATCTTCAGTATATTTTTAAATGTGAATGGTTACATTTTCAAAGGTAACCTGCCAAATTCCGTTCAATACAAATACTTGCTTCAGTCATAAATTATTACTTTGACGCAATCAGAAGTGCACCTCCATTCCCAGTATCATAAAAAGAACATAAAAATTGAGACCATATGAATTCCATGTACATTTATAAATCTTTCATGTCGCTGTTGCGAGACATCTGTAAAATAAATTGAAAAAATGGGGAAATTTTATAAATAAAATAGTAAAACACTTCACATTGTGTAAACATTGCACAGTCATTTTAGTGTGTGTATATGAATTCACCATCTACAAACGTACAATGTAACTCTTAACATGATTTTGAAACTTCTTTTGACAAAGATTCAGTCATTCTGAAATCACATCAAAACAAAAATATTTAACAATTGAACACTTACAATTTGGCAATCTGCTTTATTTAAATTGCAATTGGATTTGTGACAGATTTAAACTTTTCTAAATTGAAAAAGACACCATTTATGAATGCTACGTTTTCACACCCTGAATTTCATAGATTTATTTCTGCTTGACTGTATTGTCTTGATTATTGGTGTTTATTTTTACATTTTGATTCATCAGTTAAATGCATTTAACTGCTGTACGAAACTCAAAATGTTATAATGCAATATTGTCTATATTTGAGCTCTTTGAGATATTTTTTTCCTTGACTTTTCCTGACTGCCTGGTTTTACAGGTCAATACAACAGTAATGTAAGTTTGAATTTATAAATTCACTAGTTTTTTATTCTTCAAAATACACCCTGAAATAATACATACAAGCAAGCACCTTGACAGTTTAAATTGTCAATATTATTGTATGATTAGTTATTAGCTTAATTTGTATTTGTATAGTGTTAACTTTTCAAATAGTAGAATAATTAATTAATGATACAGCTGGAAATAACATGGGTCTACCTATTATGATATATATATATATATTTAATTTCCGGGAGTCATCATGATATCCATTAAATATATTTCTATACTGGCACTGCATGCGTCTTCTGTCTGAATATATTCATTTCATTTATAATTATTTAAAGAACACAAATAACATAATTTATTTCTTATCTATAAGCTCCCATGCTATTTCCCATTAGTTTATGCAAATGTAAGAGACTGAAATCCAATCAGCTTCTATACATGTATATTTTGAATTACTATAAAGCACACAGTGTAGTTTGTAGATAAAAAATATTGATGCAAGAAACTGTTGTTTACTACTCGTATAACCAAATCGTACATATTCTGCCCAGAAAATCAAATTTTCTGGTTTTATATAATTTAAATTATATGAATTTATTTATTTATTTCTATAGCAATTGAAAATTGAAAATGGCCTCCTGGAGGAATGGTCAGTGGTACTTACTACTCTTCACCTGCAATTTAATTTTCATAATGACCATGAGTTCAACATTAGCCCTACCTTCAATTGTAAATAGTAGGCCTAAACTACGTTTTCTACAAATAGTAAGTTACATAAAAATAGATATATAATGAAAATTAACACATAAACCCATCCTTAACATTATAAAGGATCTACTGTTACGGAATTGAATTTCCTCTTGAATGATAAGTCAAAATTCTGAAAACCAATTTTTTTTTAATATTAGCTAAAAACTATATAGTTTATATAGCATTAAAGTATTAAACTGTTATAGAATCATTGATTTTGGGATCCATATGATCACAGTACTCTCTGGATAAATGCAGTTAGAAAGTGACTGTCATTGTCAAGTATGTCTTTTACAAGATGGACTTACTGTTAATGTAGCGCATTACTAAATAATTTGATACTTTATGGATCTGCTATGGATACTTATGGATCAGTAATATTATCACTAAACAGATAAAATTGCTTACAAATGAATAACAATCCAAACATGCATGCAGAATGTAATTTCATTGACATGCTTTTGATATGAAAACTATCCAAACTCTATATCAGATAATGAATTCGGGTAAACGGTCTCCTAGGGAATTCTTTACAAATGACCCCAACAATGTTCTTTGGACAATGGGCCCAGGAAAGCTCCTAGAGGTTTGCTTTAAGAATTCAGTAAACTGCTTCGGTTTACAATAACATCGATTGATTTTGGTTAAATCTATTTTTAAGGCAGGCAAACAAGAAACGTTTCAGCTCGGAAGGTGGTTCAGAACTCGCTATGGGCAGTATTTGAGCAATACTTTCAAGGATGATGAAATCTATTTTCGGAGTTCGGACGAAGAAAACCAGCTTCTCTCTTGCCAAATTTTCGCTGCTGGTCTCTATTCTCCCTCCAATGGTCTGAGTGTCTGGAATGACGCCTTTCAATCCACATTACAACCAGTTCCAATTCATACACTGCCCATCAGTATGGACCCGGTAATTCAACAATCATCATACATGTATTCTCCAAATAATTCATACCATTCAAGAAAATAATCTATTTTAAATATTGCAGTTTGCAGAGCCTTACATTCTGGATAAATGTACTCGCATGCAACAATTCTTGAATATGTTACAGAATACACCAGAAGAAAGGAGAGTCTCTAGCAACATAAGAGTAAGCAACAACTCAATCAAATAATCATTTTACAAGTTGTACCCACATGCAGTGATTCTTATTAAGATCATATAGGCCTACACTTATTTAATAATTAAGTTTTTTTTCTCATAGTTTTTGAGTCAAAAGGTACTTCAAGATGGTGGAAAGAGGCTGGACAACCCCAAACAATTTATGGATGTTTGTGATATTTTGACAGTAGAGGTGAGTTAGGATGGATCAAAGCATAAAGTAACCAAGCTCCCTATTTTTTTTTTTAAAAATACAATTTTTTTCAATTAGAAAGCTAACAACCTGAAATTCCCAGACTGGATAAAGGACCAGGCAGATTTAATGTTGCAAATGCGAGATTATTACACATTTAGATACATCAAGACACCAGAAATTGCCCAACTGTCCGGTGGTCGGTACTCATTTCAACATTATAGGACAGAAATGAAATAAATTTTGTGAGATAATAATGCTTATAATATCTCAAACATATACATTTGAGCAGGCTACATGATAAGAGAAATTATGCAGAGGATGAAGGATGTCATTGCCAATAATCTAAGCAAACTTAAAGCCTACGTTTACAGCACAGTAGGCCTATGCTAGATCCAGTTATTTTTTCTATAACTATTTCTTCTTCTGCCAACAATTTCTAACTTAACTAATTTCAGAATGAATACGCCATTATGTACATCTTATCAACACTGCGTTTAAACAACTATATCCTCCCACCCTATTCTTCGGCACTTGTTTTGGAACTGTACGAGGACCCACAGGGAGAATTTTTCTTACAGGTGAGTGTACATCTCATAGAAACTATTCTTCTGATGTTTCTGCAGAAGTATTCCCTTGTTCTAATAAGTGATGCAGACTTCTGTGCAAATCATATAACAACATAATTCCTGCAGAAATATTTCTGCACACGAATGGCTAATTATAAAACAATTTGAGAAATTATCTCACATAAGTTCTTGCAACAAGTTATGTATAAAATAAACATCAGAGTAAATTTGGCAAAAACCTTTTTTTACTTAAAATTTTTACAATGGATTAATTTTTGGCAGGTCAATCAGTCAGATCAAGATCAGTCAGTTAAGCAAAAGACCCTTTCTCCTCCTCTTGCTTTACACAAATTCACACAACCGTGCAGGAGCGGATACAGGATTTTGCTTAGGAGGGGGGGGAGGGGGCGCAATCACATGTTACAGCTTTTGGGAGGAAAATTTTCTCGAATAAACTGGTTTCCAAAGGGTCGTTTACTTATAACCTATCATTTAAATTTTAAAAAAAAATTTATTTAGAAATTGTAGAGATTCTTACAAGTTCTGGATATTTCCGCAAAAAATAAACATCAGAAAAATTTATGCAGAAATTTGTCTATACACGAATTATCAAATTTAAAGTAATTTTGTCGATATGATCAATTAATCAATTTATTAATTAATTAAAACTTTAAATGGCATCAATGTTTTTAAATAACTACATTGTACAAGTATATTTATGGAATTTGATGATAAAACAGATTTTCACCAAGACTTAGCTTTATGCATGTATAATAATTACAACATATTTTTGTGTTCTAAACCCACAATTTGAATTATCAATACTTCAATATAAATTTCTATGTGTATATCTTATTTAGGGTTTTGAAATTTTGCAGAAAGCTTACTGAAAACTTCGTAGAACTTTTATGTGTTTGCAAGTCAAATTATTAATTATCGTATCTCAATAATAATTTTCAAATTTTCCATTTAATAGATTTTGTATGACAACGATACACGCCATGAGCCTTACGTCCTCAACTTTCCCACATGTCCACACCTATGTCCATGGCAATTTGTTCACGACATGACAAAATGTTACTTCATCGATGACATATCAGGACTGTGTGATTTGCGGTTCACTCGGGAAGAAATTGCACAAAAACAGCAAGAATTAAATCAGCTTTTCCAATAAAAAAATATTCTCTGTAATATTTTTAATTAATAAAGGTCACCTTAACATTAAGCTGCAAATAGTTCATTTTTATATGGCCAACATGTGCACGATTCGCAATTATGCAATTAGTTGCTATAAAATAAGTTTTAAGTTATAAAAACGCATTATAGTCACTTACTAAATAGAAACACGCAGATTATAGGATCACCTTCTAATGCAATTCAACCTCAAATTATAGTTTTAAGGTTAATACAGGCTGACCCTATACTATATATAGGTATATTTGATTTTCACTTGTAAATTTAAGCTGATATACGAGCAGTTTATGATTCCACAATAAACACAAACACAGCTTGTGAAAATAATAACTCTAACCTAATTCGAGGATGATTTCACTCGATCGTGATCTAAAAGGCCTTGACAAATCTCCACCTGAATTTCCTTTTCAATGGCAGGCGGAACAATGCCATTTCCCTGGTTATCCAATAGATTCACATTAGCTATTTTTTATGTTTCATGATTTTTATATAAAGTCAGTTGGCAGTGCATTTGCTTTGGTAAACTTGGACAAGAAATCACTCGATCTGGTTTTGAATCTGCGCTAACCACAGCAGGTAAGCATTTTGATCTGCTTCAAAATAATAATCAGAAAATTAAAAGTAAATTATAAAAAAGAACTCCCCACTATAAATCAATTTATCTACTTTAATGGATATTAAAAGGATTTTTAAGGCATTGTATAAGTAATGTCATCTGTGCAAGTTAAGTTGTGAAAAATTCGATTTTGAAACATGCTGATGGCTCATTTCATGCAGACATTCAATTTAATGCAATTTGTTAAATCAAACTAACACAAAAAGAAAGACCGATGATTGCATGCAAGGAAATATATGTTTAAACTATTAGTTTTGCAAATATTAAAAACTGACGTAAAATTACACAGCAAATTATAATTCTGAAATGCATGCTCAAGCGTGTTCCCATTGAGACTGATTTTAAAATTCGCTCAAATGTATTAAGAGAGAAAGTTACTTTTTAAAATTATATTTAAAAAAATGAGGAAAGCCATAGAAATTGAGATTAATATTAGAAAAGTTTGCATTAATTGGTGGAAAATGATTTTCATAGGAAGCATCCATTTGTTAATAACTATATAGCGCCACTAATTAAGTTGCACAAATAACATGCAGTGACATTATTGCAAATGTTAAATATACCATACCAAAATACTAAACAGAAAATTCAATGAATGCTGATAAATATAGTAGATATCCATAACATTAGATGCTACCAGTATACATATATCAAGCACTTCCAAATTTTATAAGTCCTTGATTTAGAAGAGTTCGATCAGCAATACTTTTTTCCCCTTATATATTCAATTATAGCTTTTGATTTTATCATTATTGTGATAGCACAATGTTTTGTAGGTAATTTAGCTGAATCATGTAAAATTGCACGCCTATATTGCATGCACGGCCAATCTATATACACGTTATCAATTTTCTGAATCATTCAGTCAGACGTGTCATTCAGGAAAGCCGTTTTAAAATCATATAAAGAATGATCCAAACACCTAAAATGTATACAATACAGTAGACAAGCAATAACATTTTAATCCAGTTGTAAGTATAGTTACTATTGTTTTCTCAACGGACTATTTGAAATTATACCAGAATGTCAGAACTTTCACTTTCCGTTATACGTTCATCAAAATGAAAGCATATAATTAGGTTAAATGGTTAATTAGTTCAGCTCAAATTATAATTTCTGGAACTAATTAATACAGAAAATATTAGCGCTTCATTAAAAACATTGCAGCTTTATTCAACTTAAAAGCATTAATTTGGTTTAACCAAAATATCAAGTTTTTTTTAATGAATAATTTTGGGCATTAAATGAGCATCAGGAGCTGATGTTAAATCTGTATGAAGTATACTTTTCTAAATTCTTGGAATTATATTGCCCAATGCACCTAGTTACACATATATGCATAAATAATTTTTGGCATTGCACTAGTCTCATTTGTGCAATTTTTTTGTGTTAAGTTTTAACAATGAATATGGGACAAATGAAGTTGTTTTTGATGGGAAGTTGCATTTCTATGATCTATCTCGTATCACTTGCTTCGGGAGCAACAATACCAACTGAAGACACAAAACTTCGCTTTGTGCATTTTGTAAGTATTATAACTATACACTCATCAATATCAAGATTTGCTATAGTTTGAAGTACGTATTTCAAATTACATAATTTAATCGCATTATAAGTATAATCATTTTAAAAATATTTGTGATTTTGCCAATATCTAATATAATATTCAAGGTACATTCAAGTAATTCTAAAGGGTTATAATTCAAATTCCTAATCAAACTATTGTAATAGTGCATCATAAAAAATTGGTAGGCACTTTCCTTTGGTCTCACCTCATGGCAACTTATAGATGAAAGAAAAAAATAAGATAAGGGAATGTGAAATTAAAATGCTCGTGAGATATACAATTAAAAAATATAACTGGTTGTGCAAGTAAAAACAAGCATTGCAATGCAATTTGTCATCCATGATACACATGTTTGTTAATATTCTGGGCTTTACGAGAATAATTTGAAAAGTAAAATGTTGAACTATAAGTTGATAAGTATAACTAAATGTTGAAACTTTAATTTACTTACTATAGTCAAGTAATCTAATTCTAATATGAATTACTTTTTAGATATTAATTTGATATTTTAATTAAATTACTTTAAAGTAATTGCCTCAAAGCTTGACTACTATTAATTAACGATATATCAAAGTTTTGTTATTTTAAAATATGTCCTCCGCAGCCTTCACCTTCAAAATAGCATCAATCAGAGGCGCAGCAAAATGGTAGGTTTGAGGGGTTCAAACCCCCTCCATGACCATCATTTTGCCAATGAAAACACCTTCTTTTTAAAAAAAATCGCCAAAATTTTGGGGGTTTCCACCCCCAAACCCTCCCTCCCATTTGTAAATCCTGGCTGCGCCACTAGCATTAATAGAGGTAATTTAATAGTTGGAAATAAATTTGTCTGGAGTGAATAGAAGAACAGTAACCATAGTTTTGAACCTCAATGCAAGTAGATCCAATTAAATTATCAAAATAACAGTGACCTTCAGTATTTTTGCTAAATACTCTAGCAAGGTCAAGATTCATTTTTAAACTTTCCCACGGTGAAGATGAAATCAGCAGCAAAGGTAACATTCATGACTTCAAAATCTCAAAAGTAACATGAAGCTGTCAAACTCATGTGAAGAAACAATTAACTTTAGAAGTTATTAACTTTCATTGAAGGTGCACTCGCATCCCAACTTATACTATTAGGAGCCATATGATGAAATAGTCAAGTTAATTAGGGACAACATAAATTTAGATATTTGAAAGTATAATTAAAGCACATCAATTAAAAGTTATTTTCTCAAGAATTCAAAGAGGATTAAAAAAAATTGAAAATGCATACACATTTTGAAGTTCGTGCCAACAAAAACTTTCAATTTAGTTACGACAAGTCCAACATGAAAAAAAAGATAATTATTACCTGGGTAATAAAATAACAAAAACCTTGATGGATTTCAAGGTATAGCTTTTAATTCATAGGTTTAAAGATGAGGGAGTGTTTTCTTTTTCAGAACATATACGTTTGGGTCATATTTATAATTTATAAAAATAATTCAAAAGATACTGGCAATTAAGTTAAGTCCTTGAGGAAAAAAACCTTGGTTGCTATATAATATATATAATATATATATTTTTTAAATTACAGATATTTCGTCATGGTAAGCGGGCTCCATCGATATTTTTTAAGGATGACCCTAACATTGCTCTATACACCGGGGGTCCAGGAAAACTCCTCAATGTTAGTATATCTTATTATATATTAGTATGCATACCATATCTAAGGCTTATTATCAAGCTAAACAGAGATTTATATACTAAATATTTTAATTAAATGTTCCTAAACAAATGATTCTAAACCTAGTATACTTCTGCCAGGTTAATTGCTTATTAATTAGCCATGCAAATGACCTTTGTCTATGAAGGAAATATGCTGTACAACAGTACTAATATGGGTTACGTTTAAACTCAGCAATTCACTCTCATTTTGAACAATGTATAGCAAAACTATTCTAACTGGCGCGTTTTATAATGTATTATTTTCACACTGAATTAATAGTATAATATTTATGTATAAGATTAAGAAAAACACCACTGACTTGATCAGCTATGGGAAGATTATCCAAAATAGTTTTTTCCTAACGAACAATATAGTGAAAAAGTGCATTTACCAAAATTTCACAACCTTGCTCTGCATAGTTATGTAATAAAAAAATTAAAATGCTTTACAATTTTTAATTGAGCAAGAAAAGAGAAACGTCATTAGGCAGTACCTATCCATTATGCAATACTTGATGCACCTTCGAATGCATGATTAGAGAAAGATTTTCTGCCACTTCTTCATCTCCAACCCTTTTCACGGTTTTGTTATAGTTACTATACAGACCCTCTCATATGTCAGGTCATAATTTAAACTTATAGACTTATTAAATATATACACATAAATATATGATATCAGGTTAAAACAGTGTTTGGTTATGATTTAAATAGTTAGTTCACCATTATATTCACAAGATTCTAAATATCGCGTTGCTTCAACTATATATAAGGAACTATAGAGAACACTGCAAGCCATATTTAAATAAAGTGTATACAGGTACTCGATCGGCTGAAGGCCAATGGCTGATACTAAATCTCAAATACTATATTTCCCACTTCATGAATAGTGTTCAAAGAGTTTAAGACTTGACATATAATAAAACTTTTGCAAATTTTATAGGCTGGCAAAGAGGATTCTTACAATCTTGGTAAATGGGCTCGTGAAAGATACGGAAAAGACGGATTCTTGAGTGACAAAGTCAGCACTGACGACATGTACATCCGAAGTACGGATAAGGACCGCACTCTGAATACGGCTCAACTATTTGCTGCTGGAATGTATTCTCCCCCAAAAGGTGATGAAGTGTGGAATGATGATTTGGGGACAAAGTGGCAACCCGTGGCCGTTCACACCATACCTTTGGATGTAGACCCTGTAAGCCAAAAAGTCTATTCCATTCATTATTACTCATTTGCATCTGGTTATGAGTTATGACAATGCACAAAAATGGTAAATTTAACACGAGTGCAGCAAACTTATCGTACACGAAAGGTCAAGTCCTGAACTCAATTAAGACAAGAGAAAACGAAAGTATTTGGCACAAATATAGGTTACAAGTAATTAATTTTGTATGGCCATAAAAGTGAGAGAAATCATAGAGTTTAAAACAATTAGCCTCTTTCATGAAACGGTTAATAATTACCTATATATTAATTAACAGAAATGCCTCAGTGAAAGTTTTAAAGATAACATTTTCGAGATGAATGTATGTTAAAATTTAAGAGATAGAAACAGCATTTGTATAGGCCTACTATTTCACCCAGCATGAAATATTTTGAAATTAATTTCAGAAGGCTAAGTGAAAATAAATCAAGTATATATATAAGTGTTATAAATAACACTGAATCAAATTATCATGCAAATTAATTTTTCACTTTTATTATCTGTTAAATTAAAAATCCAAAAATAAGACTTTCTAAGGGGCTTTGTTGTCCCTTTTTAAATAAAAAGTAAGTATACATTGCATTTCATGTTGAATTTACATTCAATAATAATGGACAATGGCAATGCCATTCATTCAAGAACTTCCTTAAATTAATGTATGTTAATCTCACAAATTATTTTACGAAAGCCTTCAGGAAAATGGGCCAAACGATGAATAGACTTCGTCATAAATTTATTCAAATGACTTTTATAAGTATATTTTATACAAACATCATATAAGTAGGTCTATAAATAATGGCAATGCTTATAGTTTTTTCTTCTATTATAATTCGTAGTTTGTAGATGTCTACATTCTTAACAATTGTCCACGGTTCACCCAAATCTTAGACATCCTGCAGGCAACTCCTGAAGGCAAACGAATTGAGACAGATAATAAGGTAAACATCAAGAAATTTGGATTTTCATATAACCATATAGGCTTAACTAACACATTGATGTAACAAGGGATACTGTGATTTCAATATAAGTCTTTAATAAATTACAGGACCTAGGAGATCTAGTAGCCAACCACACAGGAGTTCTACTTTCTAAACCCAGAGATTTCATTGACGTCGTGGACATCCTAGATGTGGCTGTAAGTATACCCTACAATACAGTATACAGGCCTACGTCTATATACAAATTAGTGTTATTCAACAGATGTAACCAGAGTTAACTCTGATGTAACTTATTTCTGCACTTGTGCAGGAAGCCAATCATTTCAAAATTCCAGAGTTTTTAACAAATGATGTGGACAAAATGAATGAACTAGGCACTTATTTTGTAACCAAATATGTCAAAACAGACGAACAGGTGGGATTGGCCGGAGGTAAGAAAGATATAAGCATAATTGTATAGATACATGCATAGACTCAGCATTTGGAGCGTTCATACAATACGTAACACCGTTACACGTTTGGGTGAGGCTGAGGGCCGGAGGGTTTTAACTTGTGTGTGGTGTGCTATGAGCAATGTATAGCTGTGAATTTTTCTCAAGAAAAATGCCCAGGATTATATTTCGGATGAGATCTCATCATGATGAGATACTCGCGTATCTGCTTAAACTTTATGATGGCACCATTCTTCTTTCAAGTTATGGAACCATTATAAAGGGGCTCTTACAAAACAATTAAACTAGGACAATTTTTTTAAAGTTTTATATTGTCATGCGTAAAAGTGCTCTTAATTAATTGCAACTCTGTAAACAAATGTAGAGTAATAGCAGAAACTAGAAACTATCTAAGTACTTTCTAGAATTCTCTGAAACACAGAACGTAGCACATTCCAGCGACAAGTGGGAAAAGCCAAGAGTCAAAATTTTGCATTTTGTTACTGCATGTGGTAATTGGGGGTGGAGTGGAGGGGAAGATTAAGGAGCCAAAAAGGGGGAAAACTGTACAGTAACATACTAGTGGAACGCTCCCATTCTTGCTTGAAGACTTATTTATAATTTCAACGCATTTGCTGACATCTGCTTGTTATTTATAGGTTATTTAATAAACGAAATTGTGAATCGAATGAATGATATAGTGACCAACAAAACCCATAGTGGGCTCAAGGCTTACGCAAATGTTGCTGTAAGTGTATTCAGACTGCATATTCTTATGACCCACTGTATTCAAACTATTTATAGTAAAATTTTATAATTATTGTTAAAATATGCAGCACGATTACACTTTGATGTTCATTCTGTCAACGTTGCACGTATTCAACGATATAGTGCCAACATTTTCTGCTGCAATTATCCTGGAATTACACGAAGACAAACAAGGAGAGTTTTTCCTCCAGGTATATACATCACCAAATTTACATTAATTTGCAATGGTTTAATAGTTCATTTGAATACGCTGACCGATACTGATCGCCACTGTTCATGATCTTAACATATTAATTATGCAGGTTCTCTACAAAAATGACACCAGTATGGAACCAGTGACCTTAAATATTCCAACGTGTGAAGAGAAATGTCCATGGGATCAAGTTTATAATTTGACGAGCCAATATTTCATTAAAGACTTGCCAACTTTAAAAGAAAAATGTGTGGAAATGACTCCTGATGAAGTGAGAAAAAAACAAACGGAACTAGATGAACAGTTTCCATAAGAAATAATATATATTCTCAGTATAACAAGTCTGGTTTACCTCACATTTTGCGATATTAATACATTGTAGTAATTTTTTTTAATTTTATACTAGTAAAAGATTGTATCCACGTTATATAACTGAATAAATTTTTCTATAATGTTTCAATGTGCATCTCTAGACAAATTAGAATTCTACACAACCAAATTAATACTGCCTAATACACAAAGGTATTACGCTGAATGTAGTTAACTATAATAGTGAAAACAATTAAGTAAAAGAACTTTGTAAATATACCTCTTCTTGTGACAAATTTGATTTACCCAGGCACGCAATTTGTATGCCTTCTAACCAAGTTTTCATCAAACAAAGGTATAACCATATTGGTTATGTTTACCGTCTTTTTTTTTAAATCAGGGATTATAGCCATGCAGTATGTACGTATGGTACATGTTATTTGTCCCTTTTTAGAATGCTTTCCTTACAATTTCTCCCAACAGATGGCATTGATGCATGCCTATCTTTTGCTTGGTGTCACTATAACAACATAGGAAAACAAAGTGCAATGAAATATTTTCCTTTAATTCCTTATGTAATTGTAAAATGTCAAAATGCATTCCTTAACATAATAGTACATGTATATGGTAAATGCCACAATTACTAAGGGCCAATTGTACCAACCACAGTTAAGTCTTAACCCTGGGTTATTTTGATCATGTGACCGATTTGGGCCA
>JAQIXP010001709.1:0-17334 GCA_034700285.1 Proteroiulus fuscus | reverse complement strand
CTTTGAACTTTTACCCGTTCTTGAGTTAGAACAGTTTGAAGAAAACGAATTTAACATTGAAATCCCCATAGGACCATTCTGTTAAAAGTGTGGACAGCCCCCTTAAACAGAAAATTCAAGGGACGAATTTCTGCAAAGGAAAAAATTGCCGCTAATGTTCCGTAGAAAACTTTCCAACATCATCACTGCTTCAACATTCTGTAGAAGCAGATCATGTTTTTACAGAAACAGTTCAGCAGCTTACATTTCCGAAGAACAACAAATTTAAATGCGCAAATCTTCTGTAAAAAACTGTATCTGAAATGTGTTTTCTACAGAAACAGGCAAGTTGGTTGGGCTGTATTTTTACGCTCAACTGCAGCCAGCATAGTGCAATGCCTTTGACAGGAAAGGAGGAAGAAGTGCATGACAAGATAGTAAGGAGAAGGAACGTGGTCATGACCGACTTTTAGTGGTACTGCTCCCCAGCATTCGCTTGGAGGGACCATGGAAAACCACGCGACCCATAGTCAAGGAACACAGAATGCAACAATGTACTGAAAACCTCATACAAATTGTGACAAATTTTCAACAAAAAAAAATCCCAGTAGGTATACAAAAGACGTGATGCATCTTTACCACTTTAAACTAATTTTGTTAAAAGTTTTGCAAAACAAGCGAAAAATTTCCAGAGGTTTATCACTATAGTCTAGACATTTCTAAACAAAAGTTCACAGGCCCTATTTGATTTTATTTTGAATTCTAAAAGCCTTGCGCTTGTGTGCATTTTCTTACATCGGTAGATCTGTGCATGTTAAATTAAAATTTGGCAAACAAACTGGTGTGAATAAAATATTCTCCTTCCTCAGCATAAGCACGTACGTCGTGAAGGATTGATGAGAAAGGAGGAAGAACCGGGGGTTGATACACTCGAATAAATCCCTATCTAAAGAATGCTTATTTCTGTCCTTTGGAGGACTGAACTTGGGCCGTACTTGACTCCTGGCACTCTCCAGGAAAAAATATCCAATATGAATAATGCAAAATTAAATGCAGTTTATGTGCAATATTGTAGAAATTGTATGAAAACAACTAGGGGCCTAGCTAATTGTAGTTGCATTTCAGTCAGCTACTATAACACAGCCTCTTATTATATGAAGTAAATCCCCATTCCCAGGTCTACTACAGTATTAACAAGGAAGTATTAGAAATGTATGAGCTTTTAACTGCTAACTTGCTAAAAATAACTATAGTTTACAATAGTTATTTAAAGTTTAATTTAGTATTATAGTAACAGCAAGCAAATTATAGGCGTGATTCAGTGCCATCTATTGAGACATGCATTACACGAGGCAAGGAGCCTGGCATGACTGACATTAAAGGTAAAGTCCCAGTTTCAAAGAAAGTGGTTGTAGGAAGTAGTGCATGAAAACTAGGGAAAGGCATGAAAATTGCAATTTCATTTGAGCCTACAGATCATTTATAAATAAAATGTCTTAAGGGGTCATTCAAGAAATACGTACACCGAAAATCTCATTTTTTGACCCCCACCCCCCCTCCCTTCGTACACTGCCGTACAAAAATAACCTACCCCCCTACGTGTACGTACACATCATGACCCCCCCCATGTGCTGAAATAATTAAATTAGGTTTAGAAAAACATAATGACAGCACTGAGAACTCATTAGAAACCCACCCGTATAAAGCTTAGTTCACACGTAAAATGGTGAATAAAGTCGGAAAAGCGATTCAAAATTATGATGTACGTACACTTTTCATTGACCCCCCCGCTCCCCGTCGTACAACAGCGTACACCAGTGGCGAACCCCCTCCCCCCGGGAGAGTACGTATTTTTTGAATGACCCCTAAAGAAATTTTCCTGGTGAGTGACTTTGGTAATAACAACTATTGTCAGTTATTCCTGCCTGCACCTCTAGGATAAGGAAAACTTTCATAATGAGTGGCTTTGATCATAAAACATTGTTTACCAGCACCTGCAGGATAAGGATGTGTTGTGGAATTTTCTTGGTGAGTTACTTTGGTAATAGCAGCTATTGTTTGTCTGCACCTGCAGGATAAGGATGTTCCTTGTGCATCCTCTGGGTGAGTGAATTTGGTCATAACAACCATTGTTTGCCTGCACCTGCAGGATCAGGATATTCTTACCATTTCTTGTTCAAACACTGCCGATAACCATTGTGTCAGCATATTTCTTGCCTGCATTTGCAGGATGGTCACATAACATCATGTCCCATTATGTCATTTTGACTAATGACAGCAGTTTCAATAGGCCAATGATATAGTACCTTATTACCCATGCCAATTACAAGAGACTTTAAGGTCTCCTGGCATTGGACCATTTTCTTAACCAATAGCAACTTGTCTTAGGTTAGCTATTGTTTAATGCTTTATAAAATCAGCAACAATTTTACAGGACAGGTATTCTGACTTAGTTTAGCCTTGTCTGTCACTTAAGTCTTGAATCCCACCTCAAGTTTTTTTTTGGTGTTATGCTTACCTTTGTGAGTAGCTAAATCCTGCTTAATTTTTAGTTTCTAACATATTTTTAAAATTTAAGTTTTTTGTATTTTGTATTTTTTTTTGGACTTTAGTATTTTTGAATGTTTATTTTTAACATCAATTAAAAATGAATAACTTACCTCCAAGATCTTTTTGTGTGATAAGATCTGTGAGGAACTCTTATTGTCTGCTTTCGTGGCTGGCAATACTTGTGTGCCCAATTTGAAAATTATAATGAAGCTGCCCTTTCAAAGACTGACCTTAGGCATATGGCCAACAGCTGTTTGGCAGGCTTGTCCATCAGGACTTTTGAGGATAGAAATAAATGTCCACTATGTTTTGGATTGAGTTAATGCCCTCTACCGTGCCCTTTATTATAGGAAACATCTGCGCCGTCATAGATGTATGTTTATTTACCAGACATTTATGACAAATAACAAACACATTTTAAATCAATAATAGCATCATTTTTTATTCTAATAGATTATGTTAATAGGTTTAACCTAGAGGCTAATGATGATGATGATGATGAGGAGGAGGAGGAAGATGATGGGTATGACACTGATCCAGACAATGCAAAGGCTGCTGCTACTGCAGATGATATGTTTGTGGGTGAGGAAGATGATGAGCTCATTATTGCTGGAGCTTTGCCCATGGCATTTGACAATTATGCATTCTTGGAGGACCCTAATGCACACATGGATGACTGATGGGGATGAGATTAGTGATGACCCAGCAGAAGATCCACCCCTAGTTGAGGATGACATTTAAGACACTGATGCTGATGATATAGATGAAGATGAGGATGATGTTGATGATTTCCAAATGGATGTGGAACATCCTGTTTGTGACATTTCAAGTGGTGCCGAGACCATCCCTAATGATTTTTGGATAATGAGTGATTTATTTGTAGCTTGTAAATATTTTGTCATTTTGTTTTAATAAACTATGCCTTTCTCTCAAATTTTAACTTTCTCGCATTATTTTTAATTCATTACCTGTAATTATAATGATTTAATTATTTTACATTTCATGTTATCATTTTTAAATTTCACACAAAAAATTGTGCAGCCCCCAGCATTTTTTAATTTTCTGCCACCTTTTTCAAATTTTCCCATATTTTTAAATTTTCCAGATCGCAGTTCCACCTTTTATGCCAAAACACTCGCAGCACCACAACCACTTTAAAATTTCTTGCCAAAAATGATACTAGCACCACCTCACGGCAAAAAGCAACACTAGTGCCACCAATGCCCCCTGGTGGCAGTTGTGGAACTACGTTCTATCTAGGTGCCTTATACTACAATTTGAGAATTTTATGTATGTACAGTGCTTCCCCACTTTTCCCACACCTAAGTTAGAGGGCTATATATAATATAGACAGTAGTAAATAAAAAATTATGATCAAAAGCCTAAATGAATTTTGTTAAACACTACCACATTCCCTATAGAAGAAAGGTGAAATATTCCCATTTCATCATGCATGTCTAAGGTAGTAGGATTGAACGTGGACAACTTTATATAATAGGTAGCAATAAATAAAGCAAATCTTTTAGTTATGAAAAAGTATTCAATTCAATTCAACTCAGTACCCTACGAGCAGCATATAATGATGCCATCTGGTAGGGGGGTTGTCCCACATTTTGGAGAATACTCCAACGTCATAAAGTGGTGACTTAAACATCATCATTAAATTGAATTTCTAACAATTTTTTACTATCCTTAGGAAAATTATTCCATTGTCTTATAGAACGTAAGCAAAAGGACCAATAATAAGCATCCGTTTTTGCACGATTCATTTAGAGGATTAGAGTGAACATGCCTACCTCTAGTGTTACTATTAGGCTTAAAGATACCAGGGCCCTATTTCATCACAACTCCAGAATCTAAAATCCTCAATCTCAATCCAGAATCCTAGAATTTTTGGTTTCATTGTACAATCCCTAATCCAAAATCCAGAATCTTTCTTGGGAGTAGATAGGATTTTCAGGATTGGGAATGTTTTACGGAGCCATTTTTGTTGGATTTTTTGGATTCTGGATTGAGATTCAGGATTGCAGATTCTGGAGTCTTGGTGAAATAGGGCCCAGCCACCAAAATACCACTGGGAATGGCAGAACTTCTGATGTTACAAACATAAAAATAAAATCCGATTTACAGCCTATTTTATGAAACAAATAACTGAAGAAAAAAAGATGCATAAACTGCAATTTATCTGATGTTTTTGCTTGGGTAAAAAATTATCAAACAATCAAAATAAAGGTGTCGATTTTTACCTGATCTCGCGCATTTAATTTCTCAGAGCTGTTGTAATTTTTATTCTCATTCTCAATATTAATATGTTGCAATTAATCTATGCCGAGATAAATATTATTAACAAGGTCCCATTTCTTATTAATGCATGTATTATACATGACATCAGCCTTTTACAGACCTCATTTTATTACCGCATTAATGAATGGTTAGCAATAACCCTTGGCTCGTAGTAGCACTAGCCATACACTACGTGGCCTAGCAAATTTCAAAGTTTCAATTTTTAACCAAAGTTTAAATAAAGCTTTATTTGATGATTTATTTGAAGCTATATTTCAATGCACCTATAAAATGCATTAATTATTATTAAGCGTCAGTAAAATTGCCCATGCAATTTAGCTTCCTAAAGTCAAGCATCAATGCTATTTTTTTTAGTTTGAAATATGATTAGAACAGTAACCAAGAAGGATAGATTAGGCTTATGTGAAAATTGGATTGACAGCAGTGTAAAAATGCCCCGTTTGCGAAATGGTAGAAGTACATTTTTTTTATTACCTTGTTGCTTGTTCGACCACCTCGCGTATTTTATCCGTTTTACTTTTTGTTTCTTGGCACTGCTCATTTTGTTCAGATTTCGAGTGATTAGGTGACCCCGCCCGCAGGGAAACCGCTGTTTTTGTAGTTGTTTCGGAGTCCGACCAAACCAATTCCGCGCTGCCGAGCGAAGTACGGCCATTGTTGCAGCTGCCACTGCCATTTTCGGAAATTTCACACGTTATGTCCTTCCCATTTTTCTGGCTGCCCTCATCTCTTAATGATTGCTCATCTTTTTTCCGTTGTTCATCTACACTTGTGGTGATTTTGGGGGCCGCCATCCCCCTAATATTTCATAAAATAAAGCCCTCCTACCGGCCAGCAGCGAGTCCCTTTCCATGATCGCCTTCGCATGGCGGAGCGATCAGCTGGTGAATTGTTGCAGGGGGTTGCAAACCGAGAGGCTAGTTCGTCGAACAATTTGGATTTTGTAATGAAATGCGTAACAACTGGATGTTCCGTTGAATATGTCGTGAATTGATGGAATAATTTTAACCCATAAGAGGCAAAATATATGAAATTTATCAATGGAGTCCATAAAGGAATTATTTTTTTCGACCCCCTCTCCATCTACGACCAACCTGTAGCAGAGCGCAAGGAAAAGACATACTAGTGCCATCCTTCGGCTCATTTCTAATCTAGCATCTCTTGCTGGGGCGCATAAATTAAATTTTCATATTTTACTAGGTATGCACATAAAATTTAAACTTAAAATTTCCCAAACTTGAATATAAATAAAAATTAATATATTTGGTTTATCATCATTTGGTGTAAGTAAATATGCTTCATCAATTTAATCAGGTTTAAATTTTACATTTAAATTTATTAGAACACATATTACAAGGCCTCGACCCTATATATAACCATTAAATAATTATACTTGTTGTTACTACATCATTATTTAAAAAAAAAAAAAATTATTATACAGGCTTGTACCTTTGCATGCCCTATACTACATGCAAGAAAGTCTTGATGCGTATCATAGACCCCAAAACGATGATGAAGATTTAAAATATGCCTTGACATTAATAATTACCTGCTGTCCTGCATGCTCAAGTTCAAACATGGCTTGAAACAAAATAATGACAAAGTAATTGAACTGGAGCATCACTGAACCCAACTAATTGACTGAACATAGCCCCTCCACACTTTACCCCTATTTGGAAATCTAAACCCACCCCCCTGCTGCTCCAGTATTTTGCAACTTCATCACAAACCTTTTTAAGCAGCTGGACTTTCTGTTGGACGAGTAAATAATTTGCATATACGTCCATTATTTACTTAACTGATCTAATTAACTAGTGGTATTAATTGTAATATATGCTTGCAGCATATTCTAAGTCAAGGTTATCATTTACTTATTCAGTAGTAACATACCATCAACTAGTAAACAAAATAATATTATTCTGTTTTATATGTTGAGCCATTCAGTTGTCATGAAATAATTGATTGTCAAGTACTAACGATCAGGCTTCTATCATCAACATACATGATATGTACATTGGTTTTATTCTCTTCTATATAATAACCACTTGCATGCTTATATTTAAACACGAAGACCATTTGACAGTTTATTTAGAAGGGTTTCAGCTTATATTACTTTCACATGAAATTAATAATCACCCAGAATTACTTAATAGCAATCTGATTTTTTAATTAATGCAAGTTGATTTTCCATCAATTCATTGAATTAAGGAGCAGTATAAGCCTAATTTTAATTTGCAATTTTGACCAAAAGGATCCAGTTTTAAAAATGTAATGAGGAAGAAGTAATATCATTGCAATTTTTGTCCATGCTCATGGCTTAAATCTTGCATCCAGTTGGGCTTCAGCAATCCATTTTACACAAATTGCAAACATTTACACATCATTTATGAATTCAACTGAATATTTTATACAGGTTTTACATTTCATTTCCAGATACCAATATAGGTGTTGGTAAAAACAAAATAAATAGTGAATATCCCATTAGGTAACTCCCTCATACAATAAAACCTTTTAATATTAATACATGTAATGAAGGCTACTGGATAAATTTATATGTACACAACGGAAATAATACAACGGACTAAAAAAAATATTTTACTGCCAGAGTGGAATAAAGCCAATGTTCCAATGAAACGTGCCAAACTTTTCAACTCAAGTTTGGAGGCTCGCACCCCAGAATACTTGAAAACATGAGTATATCGAAGCATTAAACCAAGGAACAACTTCTAAGCTAGACTGGGATTAGCCATTTCCCCACAATTCTGCAAGAGCAGACCGTGTGATTAAATGGAAGCAAAAAAATTTTGGTTTTGCAAACAGATGACAGAAATTGATATCCAAAAATGGAAATATATAGTCTTGTGCAAGATGATATAAGACATATTGCTGTCCATGTTTACAAAATAATGCACGTCAATCGTTACTAGCCATTGCTAGAAGCCCATCTCCTGGGTTTTATATGAATAAGGAAGCTTTAATTAGTGGACCTCATAGAATAGTGCATTTCCAACCAGATGTCCTCTTTGAAGGCTCATTAGCTTTGATTTGATGACCCCCGCCTTTAGGAGGATTCGTCGCTTCCTATTGAAAACATTTTAAAAAAAAATTGTATAAACAATTTATACGATCAACTTAATTGGGGAAAAGGATGGAAAATGCATTACACAATCTAAGGTCAAATTAACAAGCACGAGGTAATATCAATAAATAATAGTGTCATAAACATTGAATTTTCACATTCTATGATAATGGCATCTAAATTAGTGAATATTTTTGACAATCTACAAGCTTTAAAATTTAAACAAAAAGGTTAAACAGAAAATGCAATTCATTTCAATTTGACTGTTGAAAATTGGTCCAAAATTTATGTCGCTTTTATTCCATATTCACAACTGGGAAAATTAGGATCAGTTCCCGAGGTTGACTGTCCTGATCATTCCCTCCATTCTACACTCCCCTCCCCTCCCTGACATGTCATCCAGTCTGAGTGCAACTCGGAGAGTACTGCAACAAGCAAGTATTTCGATGATGATAGCTTGGTGGTTAAACACAAATGGAATGTTTTATACATACGGTCAATCCTGTAATTGCTCCTCATTGAAGTCAATGCTATTCACGTACAGTGGCTTATGGGTGGCCTTGCTTGGCAAACCCCCTCCTATCAGGCAGCTTTGCCCCCAGATCCCTTGCTGACCTAACCTATCTTAGCCTAAACTAATAGGAGCAATTACAGGATTGATCTGATTTTGTGTTGTAGTAGCAGTGATTAAAATGAAAATTTTGTAAAACCAAATAGGAAAATTTTACCAGAAAAAAAAAGAAAACTTTTAATGTTTCCATAACTATACCTCTTAATATTGGGGTTTGGAGCAAAATGTCTAAAAATGCATTTTTCCACCCATTTAAATCATACCAACTACTATTCCTCAAAATAAAACTAAATAACATTTTCTAGAGATTTGTGTGTCTGTACTTCCAACGGAGAATAGATTTTCAATAAGGCATTAGCAGTTATCAGTTTGAGAAAACTTCAAAACTGTAAGGAAATAATACAGCCAAGCAGCAGATGCTCTATATCACACCTATAGGTTCTAGCAACATGCCTTTAAAACATGATAAAACTGGCATGCTAGCTGTCCAAAACATGCAATATTAGTAGGGAAACACCTAAAAGCTACATTCCCTGAATACTTTTATCAAACAGGAACGAGCTAATGGGAAATCTATCACTGCATTCAGAATTGCTAGTTTGGTAGCTAACAATTTGCCACAAATAAAGTTGTTACCTTCTGCAATTCGTCCATAAGAAGATGAAGGGTGTTTATAGTGGTAGAAAAAAATTGAAAATGAAGAGAGAAATATTAAAATGAAAGATGTAGAGAATGGAAATCGAGATAACTGAGGGATTATTAACTGTCATTAAAGAATACTGCATTTCATTTATGATAAACAAATGGGTAATTTGCAAATCAATCAAAAAATTATATACACAGCTTCAAATCTCTAATGCTACAATTGCTCTTCCAGAAACCAACTTTTAAAAGATATAGAATGGGGAGTAAAATATTAAATATGAATCTACTTACAAGTTTCTTCTCAGTCTTAGATTTGATGTCACGAGCGAGGGTAAAAAAGGCTTCCTCCACATTCATTCCAGCTTTTGCACTAGTTTCCATAAACTTTATTCCATATTCTATTGCTAGCTGTCAAATAATTAAAAAAATTGTTCTCGAATAATCAAAGAATCCAAATTAAAAGAAATGGGAAATCCACACTTACTTGTTCGCCTTTGTCTTTATTTACTTGCCGCCTGTCATTCATGTCGCACTTGTTGCCTAAAATCATTTTTTCAACATCAGCAGAAGCGTGCTTTTAAGAAATATGTGAAAATTAATATGAGAGTTAAACAATATGCAATTGACTATCAAATATCATACTTCTTCAATGTTTCTTATCCAATTTTTTATGTTTTCAAATGACTTTTCACTGGTGATATCGTACACAAGCATGATTCCCTTAAATGTTAAATACAAATATTATCCAAATGTCCTTCAAGTGAATTTGAAACAGAATTAAATAAAATGATAATTTACCATTGCACCTCTGGCCATTTTTAAAGAATTCCATGAATAAAAAATAAAACACGACATAAATAAATTATAATTGGATACATAATTTTAAAAAAACATGCTAAAAATACCTATAATAAGCAGTTGTGATTGTACGGAACCTTTCTTGACCAGCAGTATCCCTAAATAAAAATAACAATATGCCTTTAGTCACGATTTACTTTAGTATGTATGTCATGCTTCCTAGTTAATTTTTAATAACTATCTTACCATATTTGTAATTTTATTTTCTTGCCATCCAATTCAATAGTTCTTATCTTAAAATCTATACCTAAAATGAATTGTAAAATATTTTTAAAAAAACCTGCAGCTTTCGTATATTGCATTTAATGATACAAGCACTTGAAAGTATAACATGTATTATAATTTGTCGGTCTGGCTTTTTTAGCAACAACTACAAAGTACCCCAGTAATAGCAGTACAGTAAAATTTTCCTGGCAGGTGAAAAGAAATTTTTAATTTACCGTGGTTTTAATTATTCTCAGAGCAATAACAATTTAAATAAGTAATCATAAGTCATCATCATACTTTCCAGATAATTTTTAATGCTGCTGAAACTGTAACTATTTTTTTTAAAAATTCATGCTGGCTTAATGACAATCAAACAAGTGGTTGTTACAAATATCTTCATTAACAGCTTATTAATATCAGTATAATATCTGGCGAGCAAACTCTAGGCATCTCCAGGAGACTGTAAAAAGGCCACTATTGTGTAGGCCTATGAACTTACATATTTTTCATTCCTGACTGGAAAAATTAAGTTTTTGTGAATATCAAGTCACTGAGCTGAAGCAACAATTTTTAATTAATAAATTATAGCTGATTTTACCCCGGCCTATAGATAGCAATTCGCATATTTAATTACAGAATCCTTAATTTATGTACTTATGCTAATAATGTAATAAATAACAAAATTCCAAGCGCAGGGGTTAAGGTATTTCCCAAGCCTACGTCACTTTCACTTCCCAAAACCATTTTCTTGTCCGACATTTGCAATGTATTAATAAATACATACCTATCGTTGATATAAATGTGGAATTAAAAGCATCTTCGGAGAATCTAAAGAGAACACACGTTTTTCCTACACCTGAATCTCCGATTAATAATAATTTAAACAAATAATCATAAGTCTTCGCCATGGTTTTACAGATTTTTGATGATGCTGAAACCGGAAATACTTGGAACCATTCCAATCAATAAACGGATGTGAGTCACCGGCAAGGTCATAGAGGTCATTTTGGGGTCTTTGTGCCAAATAAATGCTTAATAAAAAAAGGTCATGCAATCAAATTAAAATCTCAGAAAGCTTTTACATGGGTTAATATTAAAAGGGTTTTCCTGGTACAATTAAAAACTTATTTAAAATAGCCTTAATATGATTGCATAGTTAGGATTTAGCTGGCTTTCAAGATGGGCGAAGTCGAAAAAGCTCAGAGTGCTGTAAAGGGTGGAGATACAATTTTTGGAAAAATTATCAGGAAAGAAATCCCAGCAACTATACTTCACGAAGATGACCAGGTTAACATATATTATTAGCTAATTGAGCATATTCTGTATATTTAAACCAATTTACTCGTCTGGCTGTTGTATGATACAAGCATACAACTGTTCACAACAGCGACGTACTGCATTGTGCTCACTAGAGATCTAGTGAACACAGTGGCAGTTGTGACTAGATAACTGTCTGATCGTTGAACGCCTATCCGGACAAACCAATCTAGTCATGCACGCAAGCTTGTCCAAGGTCCAAAAATAGGTGCTATGATCTATAGAATTCCTTTGGCGTCCTTTTCAGCTCAAGGCTCAACTGCATGAGGTGCCAATGGGGGTGATATATGCAGGAACCATAGTCGCCTGTCAATTTTTTGTGAAGCTCAATGCTTAATGAAATGGGAACTGCTAATGAGCACTTGATTTAATATCAACAGGATTGTCATTTTCTGTAAAGTCAGCTAGATGGTCAAGGCAATAATTAAAAGCTTTCAATGTGATACCCTATAACATACAAGGTTATTATTGTTGTAATTTCTCTTTTAAAACTTAAATTCTGGAAGCTGAATAGGACTGCTTGCTTTATTGTTCAAATGGTGAGCAAATACCAGTGGGAGTGAGAGTCGAAATCCCAAATTTGTGTGACATATCTTATGAAAGATCCCTTTTCTCAGATACACGTGTCATTTTGTTTTATATATTCTTGTTGCTTATTGCACATTTTTCTCTTTCCAGTGTATCGCATTTAATGATGTTAATCCGCAAGCACCCGTGCATTTTTTAGTTGTTCCCATAAAGCAGATTGAACAGCTATCAGATGTTGAAGACTGCGATGGAGAGGTAAAAAAATTTTTAATTAAATGAACCATGTTCTATAAATTTCCCAGCAACAAATTAAGTTCCACAGTATATAAATTTCAGAATATCTACATGCTGAAAAGCTGTGGAATACTACAGAATGATTGTGTAAAATTAGTTTTAAAAGAGAAATAAAACATCAGAAATACAGTGATTTTATATTGTGTAACTTTTTTTCTGATAAAGCCAATTGTTTAGACTTAAAATTCTTCTATATTTTTCCTTTATTTAGCTGTTGGGCCACCTGATGCTCGTAGCCAGCAAAGTTGCCAAGAAGCAGGGATTGGAAAATGGCTATCGTGTTGTGATAAACAATGGCAGAGATGGTGCTCAGTCTGTATTTCATCTGCACATTCACGTTCTTGGAATGCGTCAAATGAATTGGCCTCCTGGCTAATGGTAAAACCAGCTCTGCTTTTTTGTGTATGCTGGTACATAAGTATATTTGAGTTTTTGAAGACTGTAAATGATAATCATAAAGGTTTCAATAAATTCTATACAGATATACATGTGCTAGTTGTTTCATTTGACCTAAGATAATTGTGAAATAATGTTATTTAAACTATAAAGTTAATTTTATTGTATGTATTTCAATAAACTTGAGAATATGGCCAACCAAGTGTGTATTATCTTTTGACTTTTCCACAATTGTCCCATTTCAAAAGGATTGTTTCCCCATTTTTCATGTGAGTCCAATAATTTTCATTTTCATAGAACATTACAAATAAATAATAAAATCAAAATAATTATTAGCTTAAAAACTAAACAGGATGAAATTTAAATGCAAGATTACTTCATTGAACAGATAGTCTACTCTCAAATTAAGAATCTCTGTGGCAATACTAGTGTACAGCTGAAAACATTGTTCAGAAAAAATTGTTTAATTTTAAATATTTGTTGATTTTAAAAGCAAATAGTTTATGCCACTAATTGTGTCTCCAGTAATCACGACCAGACAGATTTGAGACTACATATTTTTGCTCTGGCCCTACCATGATTCAGGTAAATACCCGACTTGGGTAATTTACCCATGTCAAAAATAACTGCAACTACTGTGCTCAAGATTGGAATTCTATTCAACAGTTAAAATTGCAGCCACTGTTGAATTCAATGAAGAAATCTGCAGCAAGATTATACATGTAGACTTATTACAAAGAATAATAAAATTCCAACAGTTGTTTGCTCTGTAATTCAGTGCAATGCAGCATTGTTTACAGATTTGTTTTATTAAATTAATAGAATTCTAGTTTTGCCTGCCATATTCTAGTGCAGTTTATATTACAGAACAGAACTGTATATTCTTATGTGCAGTTAACTGGAGCAATTTTTATTTTTTTTTTCACTAAAAGCTCATACTTATACATGTACTAAATTGAATGGATATCTCCCCCTCCACCACCCCCAGGAGGAAAATGACTGCATTTTTGCATATATTTAAATTGTGATTGATTCTAAAATTTAATCACGATTTTTAATGCATTTTTAAATATAAAAATAGTGCAATTTATTTGAATTCGGCGCAGTCATGTTTCTCCTGGAGCACCATAGACATTTTCTAGATATCTAGTGGCTAGGGTGCATTTTCTTTAAAAAGAATAGCATTGTTGGGAAGGTTCCTTTATAAACCGACAACCAAGATTTATTCCCTCCCTATCATGTTTCTGTTACCTTACCCTGGCTTCACACGTGATGAAATGTGCACTACTCAAAACATAGAAATAGAAAGAGTATATACTCAAAATGACCATAATGGAAAAAAATTACATGTTTGAAAAAAAAATTTATGACAATTCATAAGGATTTTGAAATTGCCTCTTCGGTGTATGTAACACATGTTACATATAGGCTACATTCTCTGCCATTCCATCACAAATTTTCAAATGCACCAGAATTGCATTTGGGATTTTAGGGAAATTTTGAACATCAGCTTAAATTATACACACTTCAATGATGAGAAATTACATGCATTAATAACAATTATTGCTTTTTCTGAATCGCACGCTTACATCCCTCTATTAGATGAATCCTTTCTAGGGAGAAATCGATTATTAGTAGGGAACCTAAGAGCTTGGTATGGATGCCAATGTGTGCTCTTAGATAGTAAAATGTAATGCACGATGGCGGTCGACTTTGCAGCAACATATAAAATTCTGGTATTAGGAGATTCAAATGTCGGAAAAACGTGCATAGTGCATAGGTTTTGTGATGAAAGGTATTACGATACATATATTTCAACAATAGGTAAGCCAATATTTTTTATTTTTATTTCATTGTGATTTTTAATCAACAAATTTATCAATTTTTAAAATGTCATAAAATATGCATGGATCTGCTGTTAAGCGCTACTACAGGGGCTACGCCTTGATATTCTTGAATTATTTAAAAATAATTACAATGGCATGTTGCACTTGGAATACCATAAATCAACTCCATTTACTTCTTCTTTCAATTGCGACCATGTTTAAAAAGCGATTAGATCAAGAGTGATAAAATCGTCATATCATTTGATTGGAATATACCAATAAGACAAGAAAACTCATACTTATCACAATGTTTTGTTTGTAACAATGTCTATTATTTTTCACCTGAGAGAGTATATCCCTCACTGGAATTTCCATTTCAGAAAACCGTTGTACTTTAACAATCGTTTAACTGGCATTATCGCTTTCAAAATTCAGTAGATTAGATAAAATTTATAAGATAAGAAAATATAGTTGGGATGTAAATAAGGTGTATATCACAACAATCATCAAACTCTTAAATAGGTGGATCATCACACACCATTATAAATGCAATATAATTTGAACAATTATAAATGCTTTGATAATTTAACAAGTGTCAGGAATTGATTGCTATCAGCATAAATGATATGTAGGCTACATGTATTATAACATATTTCATTAAACAATATGAATTAAATACATACAATGACTGAAATGAAATATTGATATAACCAATGCAAGATGTAATTGTGCACATTTAATTGTTTTGTAAGTTTTCACAAATAAATGTAACAAGATAATAAAATTAATGCTTTTATCAAGCACAAATCCAAAACAGATTAAAATTTTTCTGCATCAATTTGTGACCCGAATTTGAGATCTATAAATTGCACTTCTGCAGAATAGTAATTATATACATTATATATATCTATAGTATACACAATTGTCATATCTGATGCAGTTACTTTACACGATTAGGGTATTTTACTTTAGATAATTTAGTTATAACCCTTTGAAATTTTTCGCACAGCCTGTCTGCTTATTGTTTTCGAATTTTTCACACTTTTTTTAAAATTCAGATTTGTTACATACCGTAACTGTCACAACCCTGCAGCTATACATAGGCTATATATAGTTTTTTAACCATTTTATAATTTAATGCAACACATAATTGTAGGCCTAAATAAATAAAACTAAAATTATATAGCTGTTAAACCCTAATTAGAGTATCTCTAAAAGAGATAAGCCAAAGGCATTAAGTATGAGAGTATATAAATAATATATTTAGTAAAAGCTAGAGTAAGCTCCCATCTTAGAAAAGGACCATTTTATCCTTTAAAATATAGAAATTAATTATGCAAGCGTCCACCATGGCTTTATAAGTGTAGAAAGTATGTCACATTCTGGCATTCCAAGAACATAATTGCATAAAATATTAATCCTATATATAGCTTATAGTTTTCTTATATATCGGAAAACATTTCTCATCTGTCAGAAACAAACAGGAAACGAAATTTTTTATATTGGTGACCAAAATATTGAAAATCGAAACATAATAGATAGAATATCTATGCATATATAGCGAGTTCATTGCCCTAAAGTCGCCAATATCCACCTGTAAGGTTAATTGACCTGTGAGAATATAATTGCTTTCGACTCACTCTGTATATGCATGCATTTTAATCAGTGGATTTAAATAAATATACAGGCGTTTAAGGTGAGTCAGCAGCTTCATGATTTTATTTTATGACTCATGCATATTAAAGTATCAGCCCTAATAATAGCAACAAGCGTATGGCATTACATCTATAGATATTGTGCCGGCTTTTAACTTGTTGGTTTCCAGAGAGGATTAAGTATGATGTAATAAAATAAAAGCTAAAACTGTAATAAATCATTGCATGTTAACCTATATTATGTTGCCAAAACACTTCAAGCATCTACCTGTATGAATACCGTCACATTTAATTTGCTATATAGATTATACAACAGATTAATGTTAATATTATTATTTTTTTGAACCAATATTGAATTTTTGAAACTTAGAAAAAAGCAGACACCCTGTAACATCGACCTGTAGGCTATTCTAAACGCGTAAAAGTACACTTTAAATATTCATTTTGTAATATATCTAGCTTAAATATTACGTTTAAGCTTTATACATGCAACAAATTAGAAGGCATTATGAAATGGTTTTCGTTTTATAGAAAAAACCTATACATAAGCTGAATGCTGAAGTAAACCGGTTATAACACATAAATGCATTATAAAATGCATGGCAAAGAAGCTTACATGCAGTGAATACAGGACTTACAGATTATAAAGTTTTAATAACCATGTATATATGCATATACTGTTTATTATTGATGCTATTTATTATTAATAGAAGGCCGTACATTTTTCTGGCAGATTGTAGCCATACAACTAAACAAAGTTTTGTTATCAGAGCATTTTTTTCTTTCCATTTTAATTGAAAAATATTGTGACCGAGCACCATTCGGTGCTCAACTATAAAAAAAATTAATTGCACAACTATATAAAAAACATAATAAATGTAGCATGTTTTTAAATTTGTATAATAAATTAAGACCGAGTATTTTCATAGGTGCATTTAGGGGGGGGGGCCCTGGGGACCCCCCTTGCGATCTGAAATACATGATAAAATTCCACCAGACCCCACCCTTTGAGATCTAAAATACATTGTAAAATTCCACCGGTCCCCCCCCCCCCTAACAGCAGGTCTAAATGCGCCTATGAGTATTTCATTATATTAATTACATTATTGGAATCATGTAAATAGT
>JAQIXP010001708.1:0-17342 GCA_034700285.1 Proteroiulus fuscus | reverse complement strand
ACACGCTCCGAGTTAAAGCAGTGTAAATGTGGTAATTATGGAAATAAATACCACGTGGCATCAAAGTGATATTAAGAACTGCTCGTGGCATTGCATTCTGGGATATTACGGTCTTTAGGAAGCCGAGGCGCTGTAAACCTGCCCCATCTGGTGGCAAAATTAGTACGGTGAGGGAATGACTCATTTGTCGAGGGACAAATTATTAAAAATTCAAAGTGCAGGAAACACTAGCTGTAAAAATCTGAAACCTTATTGGGGTGAACCTATTTAGAGATGATTAACTAATTCTAGCCATTTTTTTTAGAATTTAATGACTCAATTTTTATAATAAGGATGAGAAGTTGCGTAATTCCACCTGGGACACGGTGAGGGAATGACATTTCAGGTATTGTCGTCCATGCACAGAAAATTCTGGAGCATTAAAACTTTTTTAATGAAGAAGGACTTATTTAATAAGTTAATATTGCATAATTAACACAATTGAAAGCACATTGACAATTGCCATCTTTCGGCAAACCAACCGGGACATCATATTTGACCATTTTGTGAGAATGACCCGAATATATATTTTTGCCATACTGCATACAGTGAAAGTGGACAAAAATATTTAAGACTACTGAAGTAAATTATACAATGCTTACAAGCAAATGAATGGAAGATGGGTCATTTTTGTGCATGCAAGCATGGGAGTACTATCTCTCACTTCATCTATATTTGCTTGGAAATGTATACCTAGTATGTATACATTGGAGCAGATTTTAGGCTTAATGTAGCATGCAAAGTTTCTGCTTTCTTGGAGAAATCCTTAATTAAGACTTACATTATCTCAATACAAACTGAATTTGGAACAAACAGGAAACTTTGCATTGAGGCAAACATAATATCTTGGGTAGAACAGAATTTTGATTGTGCCATTGATTGTAATTGTGCACATCAAATATTGCTTGTTATGATAAATAGGTGGCCCTCCTGAAGTCTAAACTTAAATGAGTTTATGTATACTATAAAAATTATTGCTATTAGGATTGTGCAGATTTTTGAATGTTGCCTTATTTGTCAATTATACACCATAAATGCAGGATCATCTAACATTCTTGTTTTGCCTATGTACTTCAAAGGTTGTACACATAAGTTAACAGAAACTTGAAAATCTATAAATTACATAGTGTAAATTCATGCTGGTATATAAACAAACTGTGACATTGGATTAGGGGTTTCTTTTATAATAAGGCATTCATTGGCTCCCCTAAAAGTTCAAAAAACAAAGAAAAAATGGGGAGAAAAACAGGTGGTGTTAAAAGTAGAGATAGATGCACTTATTATTTGTATTGTAAGTTGTAAATTTAACCGTGGACTGCACATCATTTCATTGAACTATGCACAGTATAGCTTGCAAATTAAATTTATTATAACATTGACAGTTTGAGTACACGAGAATTTTTTTACGGTTGGTTCCAGCTCACTTTATGTACGATCGAACTTCTCAACAACACGAAATGGCAGCCTTTATACCTGGTGATAATATTGCTGAAGAAGATTCTGAGGATGAAGCTTACAAAAGGGCAATACAGCCGACAGAATCTTTGCACGATATTCCTTCTCTTAATTCTATGGATGAAGGTGATATGAATTGATTGCTAACCTGATACTAATGGAAATTATTACGCTTCTAAACAATATTTTCTAATCCCAATGCAGCCCGATTGAGATCTTGCCTCGATGCTATCCATAATGTGGTTGGCGATTCTATTCCAGAGAAAATCCTTATCGATTCTGTCATTAAGAATAAATTTGATTTTGAAAAGTCTTTGGATTACGTATTATCTTCTGCAGCCTCATACGGTGAGCTTTCGAGTTCATCCTCCCTTCTGGGGATTTCTTTTTGATTACCTTGGTATTTTGTATTTTACAGAAACTACAGACTACAAGCAGCAACTTGGAGATGCTACGAAAGAAGGTATGATATTTCTATTCATTTAACTGGCTTTATTTTTGCAAAGCACCATTGGTAACTGTTGGCCTATTTCTCATTCTTTCATGACATCCATTTGCCATCATTCACTTTCATGTCAACGTTTTACATTGTTGTTTTTTCATTGTCTTCCATCCTTGCTCTTTTATATTCGACCCTTCTGGCCTAAACAAAGGTAAGACCAGCAAGTTTTTCCTTCTATCAAACCTCCTTTACTTAAAACTAGAAACAAGGAAACTATCCAATTGCAAGCCGATGGTATTGCAAACCTTGTCAATGAAACACCATTAAATAAAATAGAAAAAAGGTTTGAAGAGCAGGTAGCATCGACAAGTTGTCAGGAAGTTATCCTAAAGGACCAGTGTAATATGAAAGGCGCAAATTCTGTCAGGAGTGCAAAACCGAAACCGAAATCTAAGTCAGCTAATTCACTTTCGTTGTCGAAGTTGGCTGAGCAGAACGCTACAAAGCCCTCTAAGCCTTTGTTTGACCTTGATGCATTATTCCCTAAAACAGCACTTGGGCAAGGAACCACTGTACAAGCAGCTTCTAGGAAAGGCACAAATGCTCAAAATTGTGTGTTCTTGCGTGATCTCACAGCACTAGAACCATCTATTGCTATACAGGCTGCTTCTTCTGATACTGCACAAAAACTAGAAAAGGAGTCTGTATTTTCAATTGCAAATATAAATTCTAATATACCAGACAAACTCTATAATAATGAATTGAAGCTGGAGAATCTTGACTCGTCCCAGGCATCATACCACCCAGTCACAGGGCCTGGTAAATTATCCAAAAGGGATTCCAAAGTTGCCTCAAATGAGAAGAGCATTCCCAGCAAACAGAAAGTCAATCTTGGGAAATTGGCTTCCCAGCATTTAAGCTCTAAGCTAGGAAGTGGTTTGTTTGATAATCTTGTTCTGGTGAAAACAGTTGATGAAATTCCGTTAGAAGTTCCCCTGTGCACAGTTCCGACAAATGACCCGGAATTAGTTTTAGTTTCCACTGTAAATTCGATCACAGGAAAAAATGCAGAGGGTTCGGTTTTGGAATCGCATGATGCATTTAATGACCAACCCTTGAAAATTGTGAAATTTGACAAATTGGATTCGGGACATGAGATCGAGAAATCCCCAGAAGATGACTGTGATCGATTAAATGGCTTTGGCTTAGAGTCTCCAAAATTTAAGCTATATGTAGTGAAAATGTCTCCAAAATCCAGGGAGTTGACAAGAAAACTACATTCACCACCTTCACTATTTGCCATAGTGTTGTGCCGGAAAATTCGAAATTTTCTACTACCCTCTACTGTTAATTGCATCTTACCTAAGGCGGCGTTGATAAGCGCTGTTACAAAGAACAATCCAGCGATACAGCCGTTTAATTTTTCATCCCCATCCCCAGATGCCGTTGTTCTTAAAGCACAAATGAAAGCATTTGGCAGTAAGTCTTCGTGTAAGTGTTTAACAGGTCGAAATCCAAAATTGTAAAAGTAATTTATTAGTACTATAAATTGGATTCGACATTTTGTGCCCGCACCATCTTTTCTTTCCATTTCTAGCATCGGGAGCAAGTCGACCCAGACAGCGTACTTCTGACAGGAGCGGCATCAAGGAAGCAAAAATTTCCTCCGACGATGTCAAAATAACAACTGAAGCATTTACTAAAATGAGCTTTCCATCCACAAAACCAGCTGTCACCGGTTTCTTTCCACAGGATACCGTCTTGTCTGGGGCTACCAAAATTGAACAACAAAATGGAAATGTATGTTTCCAGCGTTTTATGAACTTCTTGCAATAGCAAATCTACATTAAGGGGCATTGGAATAGTGCACTTTTAATTATATTTGCTAGAATATTGTAACGATTTTTGAGGTATTTATTTTAAAATGAAATAACGTGATTTTAGAAAAATGCATTGGTCGAAGGAAACTTAGAAAAGTACAACAATAGATCCATTACAGAAGATGCCGGCCAAACGTCTACACCGACAATTAAATCTATGCCAAGGTAGAAGTGCCTACTAGAAAGGGTTATATTAGTGCTAAACTTGAAAGAGAAACAGTTGTATATAGCCTTGTAATTTGTGATAGGAGCCGAGATCCATCTTCAAAACTTGATCCTGAGGCGGAGTACCAAAAACATCGGGGGAATTGCAAGCAGTTACTGAACTTGGTGGTGATCGGGCACGTGGATGCGGGCAAGAGTACTTTGATGGGACATTTGCTTTGCCTCGTAGGAGCAGTTAGTCAAAAGATAATGCACAAATACGAGCTGGAATCAAAGAAAATAGGAAAGGCTTCGTTCATGTATGCCTGGGTACTCGATGAAACTGGGGAAGAAAGGTTCGTTATTTTTAGTATGATCGCTTTCATTTGTTGGCCATTAGGCTCCGTAGGCTATATTATAATGTGGTGGTTATTCTTAGGTCGCGAGGCGTGACGATGGACGTGGGTTATTTTAAATTTGAAACGCCAAACAAGGCCGTCACTTTACTCGATGCCCCTGGTCACAAGGACTTTATTCCAAACATGATCACTGGAGCGGCGCAGGCGGACGTGGCCTTGCTGGTGGTGGATGCTACGAGGGGTGAATTTGAGACTGGGTTTGAGGCGGGCGGTCAAACCAGAGAGCACGCTCTTCTGGTCCGATCTCTGGGCAAGTATTTTTTATAAGAATACTCATTTGCAGCACTTTTCATCGAAGGATATAACTGAAATTTGATGGTGTTAATTAAACTTGCAGGCGTTTCTCAAATTGCCGTGGCCATCAATAAGCTGGATACGGTAAATTGGGCAGAAGAGCGCTATTTGGAAATTGTGAAGACATTGACTTATTTCTTGGTGAAACAAGCTGGCTTCAAGGACGAGGACGTCACGTGCATTCCTTGTAGTGGACTAACCGGCGAAAACCTGACAAGTCCACCCAGTGAAGATGCACTCAAGAAGTGGTATTCTGGTCCAACTCTTTTAGAGCAAATAGGTAATGGCAGTCATTCGTGTTTTCTATGTTTTATAGTTAGTTCAAATGTTTGTTATCCAAGATCAATGATTTCAAAAGGGCGTCCAAAACTGTCAAACACATTGTTAAATGCGTAATGAATTCTAAAGCATATATTTCACATTCCATAGAACCCATTGGAATCCTTCATCAAACAGTAAATGCTTTTAACTCATTCAAGGGAAATTCCCATTTTGAAACAAGTAATTCTAATTGGTACACATTTACTAGATATGAATAGCTGGGGCAATAGTAATTGCGGCAAAGCTTCCATATTGAAAAAATTACGACGTTTGCAAAATACAATTAGCAACCATTTTTCCATAGCTTTTAGCAAGCAGTGCCATTTGGTGGCGCCCTCTAGCACGTGTATGTGTATGTGTTCCATGATAGCTGATGCCTTTTAACCAGTAGAGGGCGCTAGACATAGTCAGAAAAATTTTGCCTATTTGGACTTCATCAAATTCTATTTGAAATCCACTTGCAATTTCCATGTCTATCTTAATTTTTCATGCTCTTTTACCTAAAATCAACTTGTTTCAAAGTAGTACTGTCCCTTTAATCTTCCATAAGAAAGATAAACCATCTGAGTTTCCCATTGCAATCATCCATGTCCCATTATAAACAATGAATTACAACCATTGAAGCACCATTTGCAGCTGGGTTGGATTTCAATGAGATCCATTGGGAATTTTCTAGAGATCATCCCTATGATCAAGGGCACCAAAATCAGGATTTTGTCCCTGTTCTGTTGATTTGGTACTCCCTTTCATGAAAAATGTATAAAACATTTGCAGAATACGGGAAATATAAGAAAATTTACCAAAATATAAGACAAATATGATAATTATGAGAATATAGGAAATTTAAGACATCCAGGACCCCCGTTAGTTTCTGCAATGATTTTTGTATAGATAAAATGTGTGTGATTTTATTTTAAAAGATCTGTTTCGATCTCCCGATCGCCCCGTGACAAAACCATTTCGACTTTGCGTCAGCGACGTCTTCAAAAGCCAGGGTAATTTGTTCAGCGTGGCTGGAAAGGTGGAGACTGGTTTCACCCTGGCGGGAGACAAAGTTACTGTGATGCCTATTGGGGAGCAGGCCATTGTGAAAAGTATCATGGTGGACGATGTCTCGCAGACGAACGCATTTGCAGGAGATCAAGTGGTCGTATCACTCAGTGGAATCGATATGGCCAATGTGACTGTTGGATCAGTTGTGTGTGACAGCCGCCATTCCATCCGTGCGAGCAATAGATTTCAAGCCAGAATTGTGGTTTTTAATATTGAGATTCCCATCACTAAAGGCTTTCAAGTAAGGAAGGCAGAATTCTGCTTCATTGATTTGTGATTTGTGGACATCCCTTTTTTAAATTTCACCAAGGATTCCATTGAATTTATTTCCAGGCAATTTTACATTACCAGTCGCTATGCGAACCAGTGGTCCTAAAAAAAATTGTCAGCCAGTTGCATAAAAGCACAGGAGAAGCCATGAAAAAGAAACCTAGGTACAGCTGTTAGTTCATCAGATTCATCCTTTTTTTCTAAACTTTTGTTGTAAGCTTTGACGTGCCTATTAATTAGATGTCTCACGAAGCAAAATAATGCTATAGTGGAGTTGCTGGCAAACCGGCAAATTTGCATGGAAGAGTACAAGGATGTTAGAGAATTGGGACGGTTCATGCTACGATCTGGAGGATCAACTGTTGCAGCTGGCGTTATTACAAAGGTAAGTGTATTTAAACTTTAAGAATACATAACACATGCAATGTGGAATTCCTACAATAACTTAGGTTTTGTTTTCAACAGATTTTATGATATATTAAGTTTGAAAGTTATTATAATTGCTGGATTTCGGAATGCTTTCATCGCTGCTTGTATTTAACAAAGGGATGTTATTACCGTCAGTATATACATATTTTTCTCCCATGTTGCAGGAATTTTCTCGCAACAAAAAATGAAATCGACTCCTTGTAAAAAATATGTATATATTTAATGTTGTTCATAAAAAATGTCTACATTTTAATTAATTGGGATCATTAATATATATTTGAAATCCCATTGAAAGGAACCTTTTTTGAATTCCATTATTAAGTTAGCTGATGACAAAAAAATTCAATAGGAGCACTTAACATTTATGCTCTGCACCCAACACACCCTTTCTTCATTTCTCCCTCACCCACAATATTGGACTGCAGCTAAATGCAAGCTGACCACTTCACTCCCAAAAATAAATGATAAACAGGTTATAGTTGGAAAGGAATTTTTAAAGCACAATATGAAATTATTGAGATTGATCTTCGATGCCATTGCCCTGATCCTGCGTGGCTATCTGTTGAATCTGAATTGTCTGCTGCCCCTGTGTTGACGTTAAGAACACAGGTGTAGGACCTTGCCCCTGGGATTGTTGTGCCACTTGCTGGATCTGATACACAGCCTAAAACAGTTCAGCATTTTTCAATATTACAATGAGAAATTTAGTCTATTTGAAGGATATGCAGGAAATGAGGATTCCACTTCAATTACCTGTGTTCCCTGCTGCTGAACCTGCTGTGGCGATGCAGCGGTGGCTTGGATCGGAGAAGCCTGGATAATGATGGGTTGATTTGTTCCTTGTCCTTGCATCTGCATCCGTATTAGTTGCAGCTGAGCTTGCGTCAGTTGGATCTGTGATGAATCCGGTTAAAAATGTAAGCGCCTGATTCTTTTCTTTTTTTTACTTTACCCATTTTTACATTATAATAATGCATTTTTGCTGGTTTTTATTATTATTTTACGAATTTTTTTTATTTTTGAAATTTATTAATCATTTTTTAAATCTTAAAACTAAATATCTTATTATGATATTTATATAATGTCTTACTGGAATCTGTTGGATTTCTCCCGTGTTGGTTACTATTTGCTGGATTAACTGAATTCCTCCTTGATTTTGTGCCTGTTGAGCCACTTGGTTTTGAACAGGTGACTGCTGCTGAATTTGAATTAATTGAGGATGGGTAGCCGTGGCGGACTAGAATGGCACATCAAGTGAATTATTTTTTTAAAATTAAAAACCAAAGTTTAAATAAGAGTCGCAGTTACCTGGACCTGGAGTTGTGGCGCAACAGTGGTAGCGGCCTGTGTGACCTGAACGTTCTGCTGTCCTTCAGCACCCTTATAAATTTAAAGTTTAAAAAGTTAAAGACTAGTTTTGTTTGAATAGCAAGGGATCCAATAAGAATGTACCTGAGTCTGAACTTGTACTGTGGTTGGAGGGCTGGCAATTGCTTGCACAGTCTGTGCTGAGGCAGTTTGTACTTGACCGCCCGGCTGCAAGATCTGAATCTGTGTCGGCCCTTGCTGCTGGGGGTTCTGTTGCTGCTGGGCCAACTGGAAGTAATACTGAACTTGCTCGGGAAGCATTGTTGTGGTCCGGACGCTTTCGTCTTGACGTTTGGGCGGCTTCAGCTCATCGCGAGGCACGATGTCGATCAGGAAATCGAACTGATCGAATTTCGTGATCGCCATGGCTATGTCGTTTCGTTGTAACGTCCGCCTTTTGTTGTCTTCCGTGTGAATCCAAGCACGCAATGATAACTCGGTGACGAACATTTCAGCGGCTTTGGCGAAAAGCACAGGAGCCTCAGCACTAATCATCTGTATTGGAAAATGGCTTGCTCATAAATGATCCAATTTACAAAATTTGAAAAGAACAGCCGTGTGCGTTGCACGTGCCAACCTTAACATCTTCGTCCAATTTCATGATTTTCTTTATTCGAGCGAGGGGCAATTCTTGCTGTTTGAAATCATTCTGGTTTGTGAACGAGAAAGAATTCAAATGATTACTTTTTAAGTTTTTGAATTTAAGGCCTTAAGAATTTTAAAATCATGAGTTTTAATACCGTCACTAATAAATTAATGTCATCTGTAACTCGCTGCCAAAACGATTGTAAAAACTGTTGGGCATCGGAATTTGCAGGTTGCGAAGATCCACCCGGTGACTGATAACCTGCCTCTGATTGTTGGGACATTTTCTCGATAAAGGTCGCAAATTAGGGAATTTAGAGCTTGGCACTCAGTTTGCGTAAAGAAAACTGAGAAGAGAGAATAAAAAATGTCCAGTTTAAACAGTTGAAAATCTCAAATCGAATACCTGTATTTTAGTACTTCAACTCTGTATTCTTAAGAATGGATTTTAGCATACAAAGTTGTAGTACTGAATAGGCAGAACTAGGGGGAGGGCCGGGGCATCAACCTCACCCACATTCTGTAAAAATAAATATCCCAAGTTCTGTATTTCTTACTGTAATGAAAAAATCTTTTCGCCCGCTTTCAAATCCCCCCCCCCCCTTCACTTAAAAATGTTAGCTCAGGTTATGTTTTATTTAACCCATCTGAAACACACAAGTGTTCATATTATAACCAGTTTCTTCAATATAAATGAGCGTGCACAAATACTCAGCAGATATAAACTTAAATTTTATCTATTTTAATAAATCTATGAATTTGGGATTAATCACGACATTAATTAAGATATTTTAGATAGCATATTATAACATTTTGTGGGCCTAAATTCTGGATGTGAGGAGAAATTATGCATAATTTAGCATATTAAGCATAGCTGCCATATCGGGTCATTCAATTATGCTGTAATTTATGTATTATATTTTGATGGTATGGAGATTACAAGGTCATGCGATTTTTTAATTTGTTTTGCAAGGTTATAGCAAACACTTGGTTTTAATACATGTATATCGAGTCGATATGACTGTGATACAATTGCAAGAATCCTTTGTCACAGTAGGACAGTGCAGATCGATTCAAGGTGCCTACATGTGCAAAACATGCAAATCACTTTGATACTATAATCAGATAAGGAAAAATGTCATGATGCGTTTCGGAAATTTATAATTATTGGATCAATTTAGGTCCCAATCATTTTCAGTAATTTAAAATTACGTCTTCAGGAATCCTTCCCTTATTATCCAACCGTCCAACCAAGATTTGCTTTTTGGCTGGGTTTGGTCTCATAAGCCAATCGGCGAAGGAAACGAATGAAAAACGTCCAATCAGTGTTTTTATTAAGGCACGATAGAGTGACCTTATTTCATCTTTTATTTACTCTCGAAAACTTTATTCTACTATTAAGAATTTCGTAATTAACCCTAGCTTAATTGAATTACAATTTACAACAAGCATAATAATAAATTAATAAGTACTCACATCAAGCTTTCATGAAAGGAGAGGTTGAAAAAGGCCTAAAAATTAGTAATTAACGGGTAAACCGGAAGCTGGTTCTCAGTTTCCGCTTTTAGGTGGTTCACGTATTTTAATGAAAATTTAAATTCCCTTTTTTAAAGTGGAAATTTAAGAAAAAATTAAAAAGTTTCTAACAGAGACCAAGAAGATTTATGAAGTAGGAGGATATGTATATATAAATCGCAATTATTAATTCCTGACTGTATAATTGCTTTCAGGTTTTTGTACTGATAGGTGGCGCTCGCATGCATCATGTATTAATAATAATACTTTTTAAATAAATTTATTAACTATAAATATATAAATATACCGTATATATATAATAATATAAATTTATAAGCAATGCACAATAAATAACCTGATTATAATGGGGAAGCCATTATGAATGCCTTTCACTTCTAAATGGGTTGTAAATTAATTGTAAATTGACAGGAGTTATTGCATTGCACTGTGTCATTCACCTGCCCAATCACCACTTTTTGAACTTTGTATTGGCTAATGATTGGGTCCCCCCCCAATGAGGTGGTCCCCCCATGGTAGTCACTCCTTGGCGGCACCAAGTCATCGTTCTCTGATGTGGTGAAAACAAAGAGCAATAATTCCTTTAATTTTAATCCATTTAATTCATTTAAGCAACAATGGCAGGCGTATTGGTCGTTTCGCTTTTACTACTGGCATCATGTGTAACGGTAAGAATTAAAAATTAAATTATGTGTCAATCGAAATTCGCTGCCTTGACATTCAAATATTATAGCCTACGTCATCAAAAATTAGGGGAAGAGGGGGGTATAGGCGCGTTTAGACCTGCTTTTAGGGGGGACCCGTATTAGGGAATTTTCTGAGTGGGGGAGGGGGGACCCGCCTTAGGGAATTTTCTGAGTGGGGGAGGGGGGACCGGGGGAATATTACCATGAATTTTAGATCCCAAGGGGGGCCCCGGGCCCTCAAGGCCCCCCTTAAATGCGGCTTTTGGGGGGGGGGTTAAAGAGATGTTGATGCCAAAATCTAATGCATGTGCATAATGTTATGGGGCTCAATGCACGTGCATTGCACTCATTGTTGAAAGAAAGCTTAAATTTTGAGGAAAGCTTATGGGACTACGAGAACGTGAACTGATAGCTTTAAATGAAAATTATATTTTTTGGAGGAAAGGGGGAGGTTTGGGGTTCAAAATTCTCCTTTTTTGATGACGTGTCATTATAATTCTCAGTTCTATGAACCTTTTTCCAAAATTATAGGCCTATTAAGAAATTTGTGAGCTATGATCTGTACCCAACTGCTCGCTTTTTAACTGCTCACTGTCCTGTAAAAAATGTTGTTCTAAAATGGGGCTCAAAGCACGTGCCAATTACATTAAATATGCTGGACTGTGCACGTGCAATGAGCCCCATTTTGGAACAAAAATTTCTACAGGACAGTGCGGCTTTAGCTTTAAGCGAGCAAATAATTATTTGAGATTGTCCAACAAATTCTCAGAACTATCCTAGAATGCCCGTTTAATTACGGCCACCACCAACTGGAGAATTTAAGGTGTACGTAATCCAAAATGAGGCTTTCGGATGATTTTTTAGCTTAAATTTCTGCAATGTTAACACACTACTATAATTGAGTATCATGGGTTAACCACTAGTTTATTTGAATGATCCCTTGCGCAGTTGTGCTTCTATTGAATATATCAAAATTCTGAAAATGTTTACAGGCAGTTAAAGTCAAGGTTACAGACAAGGTGTATTTTGACGTCTCTATTAATGGGGAACCTTCTGGGCGAATTATAATCGGATTGTTTGGAGACGTTGGGCCGAAAACAGTGAAGAATTTTGTCACTTTTGCTACTGTTGGATTTGATGGGCATAAATACGCTGGTAGCAAGTTCCATCGGGTTATTAAAAACTTTATGATTCAAGGTATATTAAAAATTGAAACAACTGTTTTTAATTTTATAAAGTATTTTTAGTTCAGGTACTTCGGTGTCATGCAACTGCTTCGAGCTTGCTTATATTTTTATTTTATTTTTTTAATAGGGGGTGATATCACTGCAGGAGATGGGACAGGTGGCTTGAGTATATATGGTCAACGATTTGCTGATGAAAATTTTGAACTGAAACACACTGAACCAGGAATGTTGAGCATGGCCAATGCAGGTGAATCATTTGAGACCACTGTGGATTTTATTTGCAATATGTTGCAGAAATTCATTTTGTAATCATACTTCACGCTATAGGAAAAGATACGAATGGCTCACAGTTTTTCATCACGCTAGTCGAAACTACGTGGTTGAATGGGCGTCACGTTGTTTTTGGAAAAGTTTTGGAAGGAATGGACGTGGTACGTAAGATTGAGGCCATTCAGACAAACAGCGAAGATCAGCCCATGACCCCCATCCTAATTCAAGATTCTGGAACTCTGCCAGTGGTGGGTCTTCAAGAAATTGAACTGAGGAATGAAACACAGTAAAGTACATTATTTTTTTACCTTCTTTTTTAATTTATTTGTATTTGCTTTTTATTATTATTATTATTATTTTTTTTTGAGCGTGGACTTAATTTTGGATGGGTTTAGCAAATATTTGTAATTTAAATTTAAGGTCATTAAGGTCACACTTTATTCTTGAAATATAATTTTTATAGGTTACATTTGGAAATTACAATTAATTGAGTTAACAATGCATGAATATAAGTATACACCTAGCTTATAAAATACCCACATTCAGATGCAGATTTACTCTCAGGTGGCAAAATCAATCTTATATATTGTTGGTGACAGTGGTTTTAATACGTTTTTATTATCTCTACTTTTGTCCTATGATAACTTTTAATCAAATTAAAAATAGATATTTATGTGAACAGCATGACACTGTTTAGCATGATTTACCAATAATCAAGGGCAAGTAAATTTCTGTTGTAAGTTTTTCATGGATCATTTAAAGACTTGAGGCTTCCTTAGAAGCCACACAAAATGTTGTAATAAAAAAATTTGTTTTTCGTCCAAGATTTGTGGATTGTTGAGCAAATACTATAATTTTAACTTAAAGCTGGCAGTAGCCATTGAGTTGGAACAAAGCCTAGTTAAGTTTGCATACACTGGCTGTAAGGTTGTTTACTCTTAATTATTTAGCCAGTCAATAGATGCACTAGTTCTGCTCTCACGTCGTCAGTATCACCCTTGTTTTACTAATGCACCCTCCTCAAGAAGAGCATTAATCAGTCATTAATGCTCTTCTTGAGGTGGGTGCTTACTAAGGAGTCAAAAATGAGCACAAATTTTTTATTCCAAAATGGGTCAATGCATGTCCATATTCCAACAATCCAAATGTAATTAACACGTGCATTGAGCGGATTTGAACCCCATTTTGAAACATAACTTTGGTGGAGATTCATGGTCGAAGGGTGGAGAGAATGCATCTCTTCAAACTCTTAGCCTAGCAGTGTTGTCACTGAGATGGGACGATATGCGTGCCCATTTATAATTGTTGTACGCCAGATGAGACATCTGTCGACTCAACCAAATCAGAGATTGTAATTAGGAATTTTAAGGCTAATTATGGGGTGTGTGATGGATGATAACCATATTTTGAGCTTGATCACCAAATGTAGGGATGCATTCACCTAACCCAAGCCTAGCTACGAAAGAAGGGTTTTGATAAATGAGTCCGAATCCCGATCTGGATGGTGGGCATATTGCGAGATTGTCCGTCTAGTTGACCTATTATGAGTTTGTGGGATTTGACATTGCGAAATCTGCAGATATGTCAAATCCCACAAACTCATAATTGAACCCATGGGTTCAAACTAAAATGTGGTAATACCGATAGTGCTGTTTTTGAGAATCGTGACTTCTAAAACAGTTTCTTAATTAAAAATAATTATTTACTTTGCTGTAAATCAGAAAAATCTTCGTGGGTTAAGCGGTCCAAATCTCGTGCATTACAAGATGCATAGTTAAGTTGGATGATGTGGTCGCTGCCGCAGTCAATATCCTATGCGTTGAGAGTACATTTTTTCTCCTGTGGTTACACTGTAGTATGACTTTGCAGAAACACTGCAGAAAATTTAGTGATACACAGATTTTTCTGAAGATAAATGACAAATCGTGGTTGGTGGCAACACTATACAGCTTATATGCTCACCGTTTAAACTTAGTTTTAAACTTGCTGTAGTTTATTGCAATGCACCCAAAAAGACTTAAAAGTAGTCATAGATTCACCACCAATAATTAATATTGATCTTGTCTTTGCTGGGCTGCTTTAGCTCCATCGTCAATTTAGATGTTTAATTAGTGAACTAGAGCCATACTTACTTTCTCCCTTCCATTAATAACCATATGTAACTTTGTGACAATTGCAACTAATGGCGATCCTTGTGTATTTTTCTTCACTCCTATCCCTTTGCTTCCCACAAGGGCTTGGGAAACGGTGTTGTCTGTGAGTATACCTATTGGCTTCTCTTTGCTCATTGTTGGACTTTTGCAGTGGTTCCTTTCAAAATTTCATTGATTTCTTGACTTTTAACTCTAGTAATCTTCCAATTTAAACATTTGCATTTTTTCATCCAGTTTGTTTCAGAACATGGAAACCCAAGTTTGTAGGCTTTAATTTTTTTGCTCAAACATTAAAGTGTAAATAATTTTTTCCGGTACAGAAAGAAATCCATTTATTTATACCATTCTCTTTTATATTCACTTATTTCTATACACGTCTTTCAGTATTCTAAACCCTACTTTGTACACGTACTTTTTGTCATAAAAAAATAAGCAAACAAACCTCGATCTATGCAGTGACTTTTAATACTTAATTGTGGAAATAAAATTAACATGTACTAAACAAATATTGACCTCAATGTCATTTTCTTTAATTGTTCAAAAAATAATCTTATTTATTGACAACTTCCTCCTAATGAAAAATAAGTAGTTTCATTTGTTCTTTCCAATTCCTTCATCGTGGCTAGTGTTTCCTTCAATCTAAGCATAAAGGATCATAGATTTGGTTTAGAAATTGTACGCATATTATCACATGTACGATATTTAATGGTTGATGCATGCATTCTACAACTGTATATATTTTAACCAATGCAAGTACCTTAAAAAGTGAACATCTTTAGTTGGATACTCGTTTACTTTTTCCTTGTCATTCATTAGCTTTTCCAAACTTTCTTGGCAGAATTTCACTTTTAAGGAGATCTCTAATGGAAATAAAATTGGCATTGATAAGAATAAGAAAAAAATAATTCATTTGAATGAATTTGTTTCCAGTGGTTTTAACTAAACCTTGTTTTTTTAAATAAAGTTCCTCAATTTCGTCTTCTAGAGATTTTGCTTTTGCTTGCTCAGTAAACAGCATGTTTTTGGCATTTTTCCATTGTGTCATTTCTATTAATAAAAACACTACATTCTTTAAAAAAGCTTCTATTCCGTTAGGGAGTTTTAGAGATATCGTGCTCTACCTCGGTCCAATTTAACTATCGCTTCTTGCAATTGGAGTTGATCAGTGTTTGTCAATTGTTGCCGTCGTTTTTTTGCTTCTGCATAGATGGTGTCATTGTTGACGAATTTAATAACAGAATTGCAGAATTTCTCAGTAATATTGTCCATATTTTTGCAGGTGATTTCCTATTTGGAGTAATAAATTAAAGCAGTTAGTTTTAATATCCTATAACTAGGTTGCTGCATCCTATTTGCATACAAAAACATTTACAAAGTGTAATTTTTGATTTTCGAGTTCCTCAGTCATTTCCAATTTTAGATTTTCCAGTATTTCCAATCTAGCTTGCAATTGAAGTAGGGTTGCTTGCATATCGCTAGAACTTTCCATATTCTTTATTCTTAAAAATTAAAATGTAAATGCACTAATTAAGACTGAACTTTGGTATGCATGCACAACGTACCACATATAAATAGTTTATCATAAAAAATAGGCCTACTAGATATTATCATTATTCAACCGACATTTTCAAAACAAAATTTTTACCAATCTAAATTCATAGTACAAAAATTCAAATTTGATTGATAATAGGATTTTAATAGTGAAACAGCAACATTTCTCATAACAAATTTAAGATATTAATTAAAAATCCATTGAGTTACAGATCAACTATGTACATGGCAATCACTGTAGGCCTACATGTATTGTATTGCATATAAAACACTGAAAAACTGTTGATGAAGTTCTTAGATTGGCATAAAGTTTGTAATCTTCAGAAATGAAAAAAAACAAAATGGAATTCATTTGATTACCAATTAATATATTTTACTATAAATTTTTTTTTAGAAATAAGCACATCTGTTTCGATCTACTCATACAAATTAGGAATGGGAGCTTATCAGCTTAGAGATGAAATCATAAACTTATGCATAAATGTAAGTAATCAATTCCTTTTTTTATTATTCGCGATATAGCTAGGTTAAATATTTATGTTAAAATTAAGCCTAAACTGGCCGCTTAATATTCCTATCAACGACGATTGGAATAATTTTATGTTCCAATTTACCGCCATAATAAGGCGCTGTCCATAAATTACGTCAACACAAAATGCACCCATCCCATTTGTCAACAATTTCTCTCAGAGAAATGATGACTTCCTTTGACAGTAGGTGGCGCCACGATTCAGGAACCTTCAAAGCCAGGACTGTTTTTTAGTTCGACCTTCGAAGAGTTGTCTTCTGATAAGTTGGTATCCACAATTTACGGTAATTACATTTATTTCTAATATTATTTCAATTGCGATGATTATTTTATAGAACTGGTTGTCTGGAAATCAGTAATTCGTTGACGAGTTTGGCAAAGAATTTACTTAAAAGCGAAAAGACAGGAAGATTACTGAGGTTGTGCGAATGACCTTGAAATCATGCTCTTGTGTTTATGATGAGGAAATGGTGTGTGAGACCTTGCAAAGATCCTATGCAACCATAGGCGTGCGCAGGGTGTATGATAAGGGGGGGGGGGCAAACTTGTACTCAGACAGGCAAGATGTCCAGGCTATGAATACTTTTTACCACTTGGGGGGTCTGGGGGGCTTTTCCAAACCGCGAAAGGCGACATTTTTTTGCAAATAGCGATTTTTTTTTCATTGTTTTCATGTGTTTTTAGGGAAATTTTCTCACATTTCCCACATTTGGGGGGGGGGGGGGTGGCAAGCG
>JAQIXP010001707.1:0-17342 GCA_034700285.1 Proteroiulus fuscus | reverse complement strand
ACCCCGTCAATTTATGTTAAGCCATTATCGATTAATTTGTACCGGTACTTAACATGGAGATTCCCATAGGAGCATGCGTTTTGTTGATAGTGTGGACAGCCCCCTTAAACTTAAACTTAGTGCTGTCAACAAATTGAATTGTATTTCTATAATTCAAAATTTGAATTGCATTATAGGAAGGTTTGCCACATGTGCAACACAAAATTCAAAATGTTTTTTTTTTGAAATATTAAGTACTTTAGTTTTAAAGCACCTATGCTATGAGGAAAGACGGCATGCTAGATTTAGTGACTTTGCTTTTATTAAACACGGATCTGGGTGATTATTATTTATTTTGCCCTCAAACACAAGTACCATTTATAATGTGAAAAACTCCCATTAAACTTGATAAACGTGCCTGCCATTGTAATTCTTTTATCAAAATGCACCCAATACTCAGGCCCCATTGCTAGTGAGAACAATAATTACGAGTATAATTGGGCCTAATATTTGGTAAAATCACATTTGCAATATCGCTGTTTCGCTTATTACCTATACAGAAATTAATGACCATTTATGACATCTCACACACCCGTTTAATACTAGTCTAACCATATATATCCAAACATAAAATTAGTCTTACCCGGTATACCATTTTTTGGTTTATTGGTCTATTTTTGTCATTAGGCAACCTGCCTGCTGATTTAAAAAGGTCTAAACGCTCCTATGAATACAGGGCTGGTCCTATTAGTAAGGAAATTCCATTTATAAATAAATTTATTTAATTAATTTTTGAATTAAGGTTCTGGGACCCATATAATAGTGAGACCTATAATAATAAGACTCATTACAAGGAGATGTTCCATAAGCCCATGCATTTAACAGTGACATTTTATTATGAGACTCATACTGTCTCACAATTGTGCATCTCATTGCAAATTACAATGGGATCACATTGCAGTCTCATAAGATTGAATACAGCAAGTGCCCATTATTGTCTTATTGAATTTTAGCCCAGCACAGTGGAAGCCATTTGTCTCTCTAATTTCTAATTTTATTTTATATGACATTTTCTCATTATGACTAAAACTTAAGTTCTATTACAATTTGTCCTATTTTTCTTTAACAAATTTTTCATTAAGGTTAAAGGTCTTATTATGCAGCCTCATTAGTCTCTGATATCAGTCTTTTGTTATCTAATTCACTTTTATGAAATGGATAGAAAATTATCTCCTACTATTGTCGATAGGAAAATAATGTTGTATATGCTTTATTCTACTTAACTTTAATTTCAGTGTAATGATTTCACATATTGCAATGTAATTGAATGAGACATAGTTGATGTATAGTCTGAAGTTTAAGCTAAAAACCTATAGTGATTAACATCACGCATGGAATAGTATATCATCCAGTTAAAATATTATTTTTACATTTTTAGAAATGTACCAACTTAATCTTTTTGTCAATGAGAAAAAAAAACAGCATGCACCACTTTTGTTGGTTTTCAGTGTATTTTTAGTAGGCCTATACTTTTAGTATTTAAGTTATTTTTTTCTCTTTATTTGCAGTGATTGTTGGTAGCATTATTGCTGGTGCTGCCGTAGTTCTGGCTGTATCAGTCTTGATAATTGTTCTAATAAGTAGAAGGTATTTTCTTTTCCACTAACCATTTACATAATAGCATAATGTCATATTGCTTGCCATGCATGTCTATGCTATCATCTGTGCATGTCTCTCTACTGGGCTCTTATTGAAACTCATCTTTCTTCTTTTCTTAAATCCTTTAATAGTATTCCTACATAATTATGTACAGATTGTAAAACAATTAATCTATAAAAAGCTTAGCAGAAAATCTGCATTTATGCAAAATTTAGACAATTTATTATGCAGTTTTTAACTTTTTATTCAGCACCAATTAATAAGATTGCTGGTTTTTTCTGTTGTTTTTGTTCGCAATTCTCTCCATGTACCAACAAACCTTAATTGTAATGTATAACTCATGTTGATTGAGCTGTTAGGCTTGGCAATATAGGCTACTGTTTATATTATAATTACTAAATCGGGAGGAAAAATATGTCAGTGTTTTCGGAAATGATTCAAATGAATTATAATTTTGGTATTTATTTCCAAAATTTGTTGGCTTTGGAAATCTTTCCAGTCTTTAGTAATAGCAATTAGTATAACTGTGCATAACGTGAATTACCAAACTTTTTTCAACTGAATGATTTATCGTAGTTAATTTTTCCCCAAAATTGTGTTGTGAGTATATAGTTAATTCTGTATAGATTTTATTGAATATAATCTGCAAAATGTTTCTATGGCATATAAGTGTGCAGACATTTTCTGAGAAAATATACTAAAAGATACATTTTATTAGAAAAAAATATACTTTGTAGACTTTTTTGAGTTAAGATTTTCTAGGTAATACTGGTCATGATTCTGTAAATGATAACGATTAGTTCAGAAATCTTGTCTTAAGATCTTTAACATGCACTTGACATGCATGGAGACTCACCATGTTGGATATGGAAGGTTTTTCACCTTGAGATGCACATCTATCTTATAATCTAAAAGTACATAATATCAGTATAAATCCTGCTTTGCCAACTGTTGATGTTAATACAGGAGAAATATGACTGCAAGAAAAGTGCACTTTTAATGCACTTTTAATATTTGCAAAACAAATAAATTAAATTAAAGATAGCATGAAACAAAATATCGTATAATTTAACTGTATTGCTTCTATAATAAGATGCATTAATTGTAAAAAAAAATTTAATGTACCAAAAATTCTAGTCAAATTTCTATGAATCCCGTTTTGGTCTTATTTACCTGCTCAATTTATTTATTGGTTAATAACAATTTGCAAAAGCCAAGGTAACACTAAACAATAACAATACTTTAATTTGAATAATTTAAACCTCAAATAGATGAAACTGGGTATTCCAAAATTAGGAATTGGTGGCAGTTGATTTTTACAGCTAGCATGCTGGAAATTTAACTATGAATCTGTTGACTAAGAAAAAATTCCATAACAAAATATTTTAAAATAATTGGATTTTAATTGCACTTAATTTGCAGTAATTCTAAATGTAGTATTGTGTTTGCATTGCTTTAAATTGCTGCTATGTAGTTTTGTGATTTTTTTATTATTAACTGTTTACATCAGTGGCGCCACTGATTCTATTAGAAAGCGTTGATGGTACTGTCTCTAATATTATTATATTATAGACGGGGAAGAAGGCCAGACCAGGCTGAATTGGGATCTGATAGAGATTCAAGAATTAATGACTTCGATAATGAATCTAGCATAGAACGTCCTCAGCGTAGAAGTTTCTTGAGTAACATCCCTCTTGATGTGGATATCACTATTCCCCGGATATCAGGGGGACCAAGTCAGCCTCGATCTTTTTCTGAAGCTGTAAGTGAAAACCATCACCTTTCAAATAATTATTAATTGCATTTAGATACCTAGTTTTTGTTACTAAACTTTAGTGAAATTTTGTTAAAGGAAGCTAATAGAATGTGTTGAATTAATGTTAATGTTATAAAGAAAATAAGACTGCAAACTTAAACATTTGTCATTAGTTGTGAATGATGTAAATTGTTTGGATTTTTATTTTGAAAATGTGGTTTTCTAGCATATATATTAAGAATTTAATTTTATTTTCAGTTTCAGTTTAATGAGAATTTATTAGAAGCTGGAGCATCATCTCCAATTGGATTAAGGCCATCAATTGATTTGTCTTATAATGCATAATCAAATGGAAATTATAGAAGAAATTGTAAATAAGATTTTTGGCGTTATTGATTGATATGTAGAGTATTTTAGTTATGTAAAGTTTTATAAAGTTAAATGAGGTGGGGGCTTATTATTTTATAAACTGTAATTTTAGGTAATCATTTATAAGGCTCACATACTCGTGTTAAGTTGTAAATTCTTTCAAATCAATGATAATTGATTACTTATTCGTGTATTTATTATTTAGGCTGGAATAAGTTAAACTGCCAAATACTATTATTTATTCATATGGGGAGTAGGATTATTTAAGTTATATATTGTAAAAAGCTATATAAAGTGAAATGAGTATTATTTTTATAAATTAATAACTTATGCAAACATTTATATTTCTGTTAAGCAATTTTGTAAATTCAACTCTGTGATAATTAAAACAAATGTGTACAAGTAAAACTGCTAAATACCATTATTGTTTTATGTGTAAAATACAATTGTAAAAAATACTATATGAAGTGTATTAGACATTACTATTTTGTATAAATTCTAAAAACATGGAAACATTTATATTTGAATAATTAAATAATTTTGTGAATTCTTTCAGTTTAGTGATTACTGATTATCTATGTTATTGGCAGATATACGTTACACTGCCCAATACATGCCAAAAACTTATCACAATTTTAAGCAATCGATGTTTGAACTTCAGGATGATCATGAAGGAAGCATTTATTTTTCCCGCCAAATTGTATATCCTCATCAGATTCCCAAGCTTACCGAAAGGCTGTGCTTCAGACTGTAGACTTCAGGGGATGCTTTCTCCTTCTGGAAAGTCCACGTGCCACAAGACGCCAAATTTGATTATGGCTGATGATTTAGAAGATGAGTGGTGGTCAGAAGGTAAGTTGAATATTTGATTGAACTTATGAATCCTATTTCTGCTTTCTTTAAACTCGACACTTTCACACCATGTTTGCATGCAGCACAGTATGTAATATTGCCTGCTCTTGCCTGATAATGTGCTGAGTATATACCCAAGGTTCCCACATCCAACCTGGAAGACCTGGAAAGCACAGGGAATTTGAAGTTAATTATAAAATTCAGGGAATTTGTGCAAAAATTCCTAACGTCTTGAAAACTCAGGGAATTTCTTACAGTTTCCATAATGACAGCCTCTTCCAAAAACTAGTTGAATAGTCCCTAAATCAATATTTCTTTTTTTCTGAGTGGGAAGCATTTGGTAAATAAAGATCACATTTCAAAGGTAAGGATAATGCATAGTTCTATAAATGTATTCTGGAAAATTGCATTTTATTGTCTGGAAAACCTAAAAACCTCAGGAAAAATGATATTCCATTTTTGGTGGGAACCCTGTTAAAGCAAATCCTAGATGAAAGCGCATACCCAGGATCAAAATTTGTCAAAAAGTTCCAGTATTTAGTTGGATGCACTCACATTGTCAGCGCACTGGCTGGAACATGACAGTGAATCGAAGCCATGGATGTTCAAGGGGAAAAATTGTCAGGAAAATTTACCTTTAAAAGTGCATAGGCCTACATGCCATAAATTCGTCTTATTTTGAGCATAAACTGCAGAAAAACTTGAACGATTAGGCCTACAGTTTTTCTAGAATAAAACTTCAGTCTTATAAAACTAGTTTTTCTGTAGTTTGCATTTTTCATAATGGTTCGTACGGAATTATCGCACCTTACTTTTGAAAGACTACAGAAAGCCTGCAGTGTAGGCTACTGTGGATCTTTCCTTTTACTCAGTGCAAACTTGAATTTCATTGTTTCTTAGTTGCTATTTTTATTTTTTCTAAAGTGCCCTGTGTTGTATTTCAAATTACATTGTTAGAAGGAGCTAAGGCGGTTTCAACTGAAAACACTATAACGGAAAGTATAAAATGTGTAAAACCAAGAAAAAGAAAGAATGAAAATATTAACTCACCAATTGTGGAAGAAATTGATGTCGAGGAAATAATTCCCGTGGTTTCTAAAAGGAAAAAACGCAAAAGGGTACATAATTACAATTATGATTATAGTTAGTATTTTGGTATGCCTTGCATGGTAGTGGTACAAATGTAATTATTCGTTCATCATTGCAGAAAACAAAAACTCAAGAACTAGCAGAAATGAAAACAACTGTGGAACCAAAGAAGGAATTCTTAAAGATCTTGAACACGTACATTGGAAAGAAACTGTCAGCTTTGGAAAAAGAAGATTTTAATATACCAGGTAGCAAAATTCTTTACATTAATACTACTACTCATTTAAGCCATTAACAGGAAAGATCATGAGGTTATGTTTTATCAAAATAGATTCTTCAATACTTGAACTGGAGCTACCACAGGCAAATATTCTCGAATGTTTTCAAGAAAAATTGGAAAAATGCTTACGAGTCCTGAAAAAGAATTTAAAGCTACCTGGATGTCCGTGTGTGCTGGTTTTAACGGGGTCAGCCATACGCGCCGTCGATATGAAAAGGTATCGAATCCTTTTTATTTTGTTGACCAAAAGATCAAATCGCAAGGGAGTAATTTTTTGTGTATCGTTTTATTTAGGTGTTTACAAGTGTTGACCCCTGATGTTTTAATTGCAAAACTATTTGCTAAACACATGAAGGTAATTTTTCCTCCCAATATTTTTGTTATTGAACCTGGACAATGTGTAATTTAATTCTATAGCATAATTATAATAGATAAAGGAACAACAAGGCTTTCTAGAAAAAAATGTAATAAAAGTTGCTGTAGGAACACCAAAACGGATATCAGAATTGCTGGATTTGGGTATTGTTCTTTTATATAACTTAGTGGGAAAATAAGCCCAAATATTTTTTTTTGGCAAAAAGTCGGAAGCCCATGTCTTAAAAAAGTATTTTCTAGTACATATACTCCACACCTCCCTCCTCCCAAGTATATTTTTCCATAATTCTCAATGCTAAAATAAATATTAATTTGACATGTGCTCTAAATTATTTTTTAAACCATATGTAGTTAAATCATTTTTTTATAAGATGTAATAGCTTTTGCAAAAAAAAAATATACTTTCCATATTTTTCGTTATTTAAGTATCAATTTTAATGAAGAAAATTTATTTTCAGATGCCTTATCATTAGACAGATTAAGGTATATAATGATCGATTGGCACTGGAGAGACTCTAAACTACGACGGATGGTCGATATACCCGAACTAAAACTGGAGTTGCTGGAAATTTTTATCAAATACTTTGGTCAGAAAGTGATAAATGATCATGTTCGTATTGTTTTATTATGAATCATCTACAATTTCTGGACTAAAATATAATTTGTAAAATGAAGCTGCTTTACTGCAGCTAAGTAAACTGTTTTGCATATGAGGCAAATCAATTCAAACTTTATTTGTATTCTCTTTCAAGTTTTTATTTGACTGATAAATAATTCGACATTTCTACTTACAAATTGTTAATTCATGTACATATTTGGCTAACATTTTCTATAATTTGAACAATTATTTTGACTTGTTTGATGGTTGGGGCAGTCGACTCTTTGCCATTGCCACTTCATAATCTGCATATGTGTTGATGTTGTGATTGTAATATTCTGGAGCTTGGTAACTTTCGTTAGATGCTGAATAGAGGTTAAAATGAGATGATGAGACTACTTTAAAAGAGGAATCTATGCACATATTCTATTTGAAATGTCCTACCAGAAGATTTTGCACCTGTAACTTTTGCCTTTTTTTGACTTTCCTTTGGGATTGTTGTCTTCTCCGAATTTGTGGTATAATTCTTGGCAAGTAAAGGCTGCAGACGTCTTATAGAGTTTCGCAACATCTAAAACAAAAAATGAGCGATTTTATTTCAAATGGAAACAAAAATGGTATTCAAAATCTCCAGGCCAACAAATGGTAAGTCAAATTTGGTGATAAAAATCACCAAAACTCTTTTTCAGGATAGTGAATAACTTTACAATCTAAATATTATAATATTTTAGTTAAACTATGATATTATAATGTTATAAAATTACTAAATAATTAGATAATACCTTTAAACAGCTGGTTATTAATGTTCAAGTTGAAAATTTTTTGGTTGCAACATGAACTTCGGTTTCGAGATCATAGATGGCATTAGTATACATTCTGGCACATTGTTCGCCTGCCTATTGCTTATTGTTACGAGGATTTTGATTGGCTAATCCATTCTTAAATTATTTATTTTAACCAACCACAGATCTGGTCACAAAAGAAATTCAGGTAAATTCATGTTCAAACCAAAGGTGGATGTTATCGAACATTGCTCCGTAATCGTGAGTTGGTTGTATGTTGCTTTTATTGTGGAAATACTCTTGAAATTGATCGATTTTGTGAAAAATGTACAATTTAACGCGTTCGTAAGGAATACTGAGAAAACATGTGTGAACAAGGCAGTGTTGGTTCATCATATATTTATCGTATTAACCGAAGTTTAGTGAACTTTCGGACGTAGGGGAAATTCAACGTAACAATGGCGACAGCGACCAAGAGGGCTTGGAAGCTACGTGAGTATTATTTATTGAGCAATGTTATCTCTTCATTATTTGCTCGCTGTTTTCAGTGTATGTAAAGGTCATAGAATCATAGACGAAATGCCATAATGTGTAAGAGATAATGTACAGGTTTGATAATGTTAGAGCTTGGACTAACCTTGAACGAATTAGGACTAACGTCAAAAATTTGAAAAAGGTCAAACATTTTTCTGGAAACTGTAACCAAAAAGTGTGCCCAGACCCCAGAAATTGTAATACTTCCTATATGTTAAGGGTCTGTATCCAAGATACGAGTATGTATTGAAAATGCCATTAGCTAGTTGCAATCCTACAATCCTTATCTATGGGTGTACTATAGGAGAAATTTTCCTTCTAGGTCTACATAGGACTATCTGAAAGTACTGTATAAGATGAGTTGATTTTATAAGTTCTATACTACCCATGGGTAGATTGGTACTGCATGTGTTGATAAAAAATAATATCCTCGTATTACCATGACTTGGTCATGTGGTATTCACGATTCAAACTCAGGTCGTGCTAGTTGGCTTTTTTAAGTTTAGCTATTTTATATTGTGTACACTGTAGAGTAGCTATGCTACTAACTATGCAAAAAGTTAAATTAGCCCACCTCCTTCCTAGGCTTTTTTTTTTAAATATAACCTAGAGCTGTAGTTCCCATAGTTTGTGCGTTACGGGTGGTTTCACCTAAATGCAAATTAAAAAAAAAGTTCAATGCTATGTCCGTGTGTATGTCATGGTATGGGAGATAATCCTTGTGAAAAATTATAAATTCTTATGTAGAGAAATAACTAATATTTTAACCTAAAGGATATTGGCGGGGTTACACTTCACTGTTAGCAGGAATATCCCATCCTGTTGTCCTGCCCTGCTTTCCAGTTAATTTTCTCTTTTACTATTGTCTGCTTCTTGGTATAATAGAATGTCACCGATTGGTCGATATTACTTTCTATCGAAAAGATTTATTTTTACGAATACTTGAAGTTGACTTGAACCTAATAATGTATGTACTGTGACTAAGAAAACGTGTGCCTACATGTTGTGTTAGATTATTATTTTTAAAGGTAGGCCTATATGTTACAATGCCAAGAAAGGGAAGATCATTTAAAAGCTGTAAACCCTGAACATTGATATATGTGATTTCTTGGCTATGAACGCTTTTTTATGTTCATTTATCAAAATTTTTGAAAACTCCATGGCCTATTTTCGTATATGTCTAGTTTGGAATATATATAAGCCTATATATTTTTTTTTTAGAAAGAGTGGCTTGAAGGTTCGGCATTTCAAGAAGCCTACTTCAAATAGTTTTATTGATGCATTTTACCTTCTGTTAAATTTCTGTAATCCTTCAAAATAAAAAACTGGTCTGTCCGACTCCACCCAACATCCTTATTTCCATATTCTGGTAAGTGTGGAAGCCATCTGCATGGGCCTACCCTGTACCTGTGTTTAAAAAATGTGTGGAAAGACAGAAATGCTGTTAGAAACTATAGGTAGACCTTACCTGTTTCTGCAGGAAAAGCATTTCTGAATTCAAGGAACGAATTTCTGCAGAAAATTTAAATTTGTTCTATACCGGTATAGAGCTAAAACTGCTCAAAAGTAGAAGCATGATCTATTGTAGGTTTGGTAATAAAGTTTTTTTGCAGTAGGCCTATAGTTATTTCGTTTTCCTATGAATAAATTTTGTTGCTTTAAATCTAAAAATAAGTTCTGCAGAGATTTTCATTATGGAATGAGGCTATTCAGAGGCAAATTTAATAAAAAAAATGGAAGCAGTTAATGCTAAGAAATTTGCAGATGATGTCGATTTTAAAAGACGACGTAGTTACCAAGTTTAATGTATTAATAGTCATGCTATAACTAGCTTTAAATACAGTATTTAATACAATAAACTGTTGAGTTATAAATCAAATTGAAAGGTGCAAAAGGCATTTACTGTTGGGATGAGATCAATGTGGATAACTGTTAAGTGTTATGCAGTGGAAATGTGAAAAATTAGCCTAGGTACCCTTTGTCACAACATGTGTATATGAAAGGAGCCACATTTTTTGCTTTCATTCCGTTATTCTCATGTCCAACTAAGAATTGAATACCTGCGGGTTCTTAGAAAGTCATCTACCCACGCACCTGCCACACAAATAATAATTTTGGAATTCCTAGGCCGGTGTGGGTAGGCCTAACCTAACTATTTGATATGTATATTGGCATGTCTCCAACTGACAGCTCTTATTATTGTTACCTAGATTTTGATTTTGGCCTCGGAAAGCAAAAAAAAATAAAAAGTTCAGCACGTCTGCTACCAGTGGACCAGGCCGAACCGAGTCTGGCATAGGAAGAGTCAGGTAGACAAAACACAATGACAAGTTGTCAACTGGATAAGCATGAATGAATTTGGTTTTGTTTTTGAGGTCTTTGTACTCCTATGTAAGCTATGGTACCTACGGCTGTGACCAAACAGGCCTCAATTTCCTTTCCTGCATAAAAAGCGCTTCCCATTTCTACAATTTGTTACTCAGGCGTTAAGTAGTTTCATATTCATTTCTGCATTGTTAATGTGACAAGTACCCAGAAAAAATTTTGCAAGTCTGAAAAAGTTCAACTGTTCTAATGAGCGGACCTTTGTGACTGTTGCTTGCCTAATTGACTGACGTTTGGATAGGTTCAGTGAGCAGTGCATGTTTGAATTTATTATAAATAGGCTACTTTCATTAGAAAAGAGTTCTGCTGAATTATTTAAACCTATTTTTATTTATAGGAAAAATCTATTGTTTTAAAATTTGAAAACTTGGGTTGGCCTAATGTATTCAGTCCCATTTCTTTGAATAATTGTGCCTTTCGTTTGTTGGAGATGGTTACCTCTAAAGTTTCGCAGAGTTTACATTAGGTACATGTACATCGAATGTAGTAGGCCAGCTTGGATATATGGGACGAACTGTTTTCGAACGCCATTTTAAAAAAATGATCAATCAGTTTAAATCTTCTGTTAAAATAAGCAAAAGAAGCATGGGATAGACTTAGGCCTGTTACCCGTTGTTGGTGTTTTTGCAAGGATATGCAATTCTGGTAAATATTCAAGGTGTGATTGGCATACATGTAGTCCCAAATGTTGCGTGTGCATGTGTGGGCTTTTCTAGTCAAATTAAGCAGTTTTATTGTAAAATTTAGGACATGGCATGTTAATGTAAGGCTAGGTGGGACAGCCTCTGTCAGCTTCGTACCTATGGATGATCACGAGTGGTCGGTTAGAGGGGAATGGAAGTTTGGATGTGTGGGTGGAATTCATTTTGATGCCTTAAAATATTAAAAGTTTATATTTGGTGTATAATTTCATTGCTGTTATATTCAGTCTTGATTTGCAGCTTTTATCTGCTTTTATTGGATGTCATAATATCTTTATTAAGGATAAACAAGAGTGGATAAATATCATGACTGTTTGAGGAAAATAAGAAAAATTTAGAAAATGATTGTAGTTCTTTCATTTAAAAAATGGAAATGTTTGATTTTTTTTAAAAAAAAATTGTGTGTCACTAACTTTTTAATTGACTTTAAAATTTCAGGTTTTTTTTTGCCCCATTCATCCCCGTCCACTCTGGGACATCACACTGCAGTAAATCCATCACATCATGAAACTGAATGTTCTGTGGAAAAAAAAAATTTCAGGTTACAAAATGCCAGAAATGCTATGGAAAAAAAAATTGCAGGTTTTTCTCCTACAAAAGTGAGATTTTTTAAGTGATATTACAGTTTTTAATTGCAGAAAAACCAACTGCAAGAAAACTTCCGTTTTCAACAAAAACTGCAGTTTTTCCTTAGTATTTCTGATGTTTTGTAAATTGAAGGTTTTTTTGGAATTTTGTTCCATAATGCGATGGATTTACTGCACTTACTTTCTAAAAAGACATTCAAAAGTACATGTATTCATAAATTGAGCTTGGTTTTCATGGGGAAGGAGGGGGGGGGGTTTCGGCCCCCTAAATCTGCAGGTTTTACTGAAATACTAGGCTATTCAAAACTGTTTAAATGCATTTATTTAAAAAAATTCTAATAAGCCTAGTTCCTATTATTAATATTTTTTTAAACTTGTAACTTGTAAGGCATTTTTAGGTTTCCTTTGTATATAAGCTTAGTCATTAAAAGTTCTGATATTTCCTGGCGTTTTCTAGTTTTTAATTCAAATTTATGCTCGAAGAAATTTGAATGCATTATTTTGTCTTACTTGAATCTAATCAATAGCAAGATCAATGTACTACCGTATCCTATAATAATATATTTTAACGTAATATTTTAATATGATATTGTGGCAAACATGAATAACTACTTAGCCGTTGTCTACTCTTGATCAAGTTCCTGACTTGTACATAAGCCCTGAGGGATTAAGGGCTCCTGTTTTCCTCAAGGCAGGTTCATTGCATTGACACGACTGCCTGTCTCTGCCACTGCTGAAAGAAGTTATTGAACTCATTATATAATTGAACTGCCTGTCGAGGGATACATATAAGAAGTCATTAATAATGGTTTTTCAAATGTCCATTGGCACGTTGATGTGACATCGAATCAAAGTATAGGCCTATTCCATTTTTCAAAATGGTTTGTCTAAATTGTCTATAGGTCCCATGTAGTCAATAGAGAATGTGGGAATGCTCAGGCTCAGTTGTTGACTCATTTGGTACTATCCTAAACAATTACCCATCTCTCTTAAATTGGAACCTATAGGCCCTACTTTAAATGGGAGTTCCGATATTGTTGTTCTTCCTTTCTGGCAGTTTTGTATTGTGTTATTTATACATATTCATGAAAGCTTTTCTTAACTGTTTTCTAATTCCTCTAAATTATCAGTTAATTTGTTAATCTTGACCTGGAATCCCACATTTCGGGCGCCACCACATCGTTTTTGTAGAATTTCTTGGCATTTTCAGTTGCTCCATCATGACCTTGCACGGTGTTTTTTATGTATGCCAAGTTTATTCGAGAATTTATTAGATGCTCTCCTTTTTTGATGATGCGGCACTAACATCTTTCTATTTAGCAACCAAATGAATGAATGAGGGTGTGCTTAAACTACCTTGGTTGGTTGCACAACATTGTTGGCAACAGTGGAAGCTGTGTTGACATCTGAATTTCAGTGACGTTTTTTGATTATTAACTTTCGCAAGAACATGTATATGAAAGCAGGTCGCTGCCCTGCCTTATGATTCTTGCAGTTCTCTTGCCTAATCTGCCCACAGAAATAAGAGGATAAAAATCGTATTGTGATTGACTTGTTCTTAAAGTCAGTAGGCATAAGGGTTCAATTCTTGTTTATAGGCTAATATGCTTTAATCTAATTCCGTCGTCCAGATTACATTTTATTCTGTCTAAGTTTTCAAACCAAGGCCTTTAAAATTTCAGTTTTATTTTTACATGTTCATGGTCTACATAGCCTGCACTTTGACGTCGTGTTCAAGTGGAGGCCAGGACACTTATCTCATAAAATTCTGACATAGTGACATTTGACCATGATTGTTACATGACAAGTTTTTGGTTTTTCATTCAAATTTTTGCAATTCCATCTTTATGAGATGGAAAAAGTTGGCAATTTTGACAAAGTTGCCAGTTATGTCGTGATTGTCATGGTGTCAAACTTTTATGATAGGGCCTTGGTGGATCTACCAATCCAGTTCCTAGTTAGCTGGGTTACAGATACCGTAATATTCTGCCGAAATTATTTTACTTAACTCTTAATTGACAGAATTTTAATGTAAGAATGTTTTGTCATCGGTTAATACTCTCCATTCAAAAGAAAAGCGCAATCTGTGATGAATACATTTCAACTGCAGGCTAGCCCACACTAAAATGCCTGCAGATGTTATTTGTAAATAGAAACTAATTCCTTTGCTTTTAAAAATTATTTTACCGAGTGGTTATAGAATTCCTGTCTTGCAATCAGGGGACCTGGGTTCAATTTTCAATGTATGGTTTTAAACATTTGGTGTCTTTTCAGCAATTTCAGGTTCCCACTACTTAACAAGCAGACCTAGGCCTAATAGGCTAGTTTATTTTAAACAAACTTAATGAACTTAAAATTTATATTTTATTGAACTGAATATATAGGCCTACATGTAGGCTACTAGAAACTTTTAGGATTCATCAAAGTTTATCTGCAGAAAAACTATAGAAAGCGTTCTATAAAACAACGCTTCCGGATAATCTTTTTCAAGTACACGTGTGTATAATTATAAATAATAAGTTATATGGACTATATCGAATTTTCTGTAAGTGCTTGTTTTATTAAGATATTAGGGAACATGGCATTTTAAGGAGTCTCATTGGATTAAGTTTGGATTAAGTGGAAGTTTAATCTTTCCATTAAATTTAGTCCAGTACAACAATCAGCTCTAATATATGTATTTAGAAAGCAGAAGTTAATAAGAATTCTGTTAAAATAATGAAGTGAATGCCCTGATCAGGTAGGCCCAGGGTAGTTGAGTGGCCCGATTTCTTGGCATTATTATTGTGACCTGACCGCATGAGGGCGCTAGTAGTGCATGACCAATAGAAAATGGCCGATGACCTGACCGTATGAGGGCGCCAGTAGTCCTTTACCTATAGAAAATGGCTGAAGGTCACAGTAAAGCAAGAATGTTTGACCTTCAGAGTAAATAGATATTATTGCCATCTAGTGTCAACTTTTGGCAACTATAGAAACTCAGTCACAATTCGATCGCCAGTTGGTATGGTCGAAAAAGCATTGAAGCAGACGACAGTTCCATCACCTAAATATACTACACCGTGGGTAGGCCTAAAAGCTGTTTTCATGTCCTGCACCAAGTGACTAGGCAAATTTGTAGTACATGTAAGTTGATCAATGTATAGGCTTATTGCGAATAGATTTTTGTTGTCATTTAGGCCTACCATAAATTATTTAGGCTATTTTCGACATGATCCCTTTGTATATGAGCTAATCAGGGGGTGATTATGAGCTTCTACACCTGCATTATTAAATTCCTTGTTCCTGCATGACATGTTCAATGTGGGCATGTCATGCCCTCAATTTGCTAACCATAATCAGGTTAAGCCATGCATTGATGTTGTTTGTCCTTTACACAATTAACTTTGACCTACGTTGATGTGTTTCAAAGCAAGAACTTGTGATATAATGATCGACGGCGCCCCAATTCTAGGACAATGATTTTTGACAAGTGAATATTAAGCATCTGGCTATGATATATTCTTTTTGACGTCATCGTGTGGCCTGTTTTTAATCATGTAGTCTACTTGCATGTATGAGCATATCCATAATTTAATGTCATAAATATTATGCCATGAAATTCACCTTATTTTGGCATGCATACACCCTCCATTGATATTTTTACTTATATGTGTATTTAATTGAATATTATCGTGTTAAATTGATTTAGCTATTTTGATTATACAGCTAATACCAGTTAATATTTTGGCATGATTATACCTTAGTAAGTTGCCCTTGAATGATGTGGCCGTCTTATTGCAGTGTTGCTGAATTTTTATTGAAACATTAATTAAATATTAATAACCAGTTATCATCTGCCCTAGAAAGTTTTGAAGTATTTTCCCAACTTTTAATAAGAGCACATTTAAAATTTGTTATAGGAAAATAATATCAACGGTTGACTGCAATTTATTCTCTGTTGAACTGATGAAGTTTACAACAAATATATTCTTGTATGATTATAGGTTAACTCCATTCATGTTTGGCAACTTTGAATTCAAAATGTTCAAATAGCTATTAATTATTAGTACATAGATTTAAAGTTAATCTATTTGAATGTTTTCAGGTTCAACCTGGAATTCAGTTACATTTGTTTACATAAGTTTTCGTATAATCTGAAAGTAATACCCTGGACATTCTAGAGCACGAATCTATAGATTAATTTCAATTTAGATTTGATATTGTTACTGTAGAATAATGTAGATTCGTGAATCTCTTTGTATTTTTTTGGTGGACATGCTTAACCTCAGTTGAATCTAGATTGACGCATTGCAAGTACATGTAGGGAAAGCGCATGTGGCAAATTTATAAAAATAGTTTTAAGAACATGGTTCAATGAATCGAGTTGCAATCGAAACGAATCGATCGAGATTTATGTCAACCTATCTGACGAGCACGTTGCAATCAAAGCATGAAGTCTATATGGAAGCATAAGTCCCATTTTGTAACTGAAAAAAGTGGAGCTCCATTAACATGATGTTACGTTTTGAACATTGTAAAAATATAATTTAAAAAAAAAAATACTTTTCCTTTTTTTGAATAGGCCTACATTTATTATTGTATTTATTTGCATTTAAAGTGCTAGAAAGTATGATGTGACTCACGCCCTCTCATGTTCCAACCCCATCTTGGGACTTTAAAGGTATAGCGATAGGCTGATAGTATAATACTATAGGCTTCTACCTAGACAGTACTGTAGTTGTTCTTTTATTGTAGGCCTATAAACATATTGTTGAATATTTTTTTCTGCTCTAATAAATTTCTCAAGAAAGCACTGTGTAAGATCTTTTCTTAGGCATGGAGTTTCCAAAAAGGGAATAGATCTTACACCGTGCAAAGAAAGTGATAATTGATCAATTTTAGTGGTGCAAGCATATGCCTATAACTCGCATTGTAATACCACGGATATGGTTTCTATAAGTCGTTGACACCGATAGTGTTATAGAAATTAAACCAACCTGTAGGTCTAGCCCTTCAATCATAAATTATGGATTTAGAAATGTCACACACATATATGTTAACCAAATTGAATACTGCATGCGTGATCTTAAAGAGATCGATGAACACAAAAATAGTCATGACGAACCTTTTTAGAGGTGTGTCAATCTGAAGGGATTTCACTGTCAAGCATAGTGAAATTGTTTAAACCAAGAATATTCAATAAATATAATAGTTCCGGGCGACCGAGCTAACATATTTTTAGACGTGCCCCAAAAGCACCACTTGCCCCAAAAGCACCACTTGCCCCAAAAGCACCACTTGTCCCAAATAAATTTGGGATTTTTTATGAAGTGGTACCTTAAAGGGAAACTATCACGTTGTAATAAGTCATTATTAAATGGTAGGCACTTACTAGATATGAACGTCTGTGGCAA
>JAQIXP010001706.1:0-17344 GCA_034700285.1 Proteroiulus fuscus | reverse complement strand
ACTCCATTCCCAAATACTCCATTCCCAAATACTCCATTCCCAAATACTCCATTCCCAAATACTCCATTCCCAAATACCCCATTCCCAAATACCCCACCCCATTCCCAAATACTCCATTCCCAAATACTTAATTCCCACAATTAAATTACTACTCCAATATTTGTTTGATTAGTTAGTTATACAAATGTATGCTACTGTGACTACTGCCAACCAGTAATTTTATAATCTACAGTTTTCAAAAATGGTTTAAAAAGAAAACTTAGCAGCAATTTTGTTTAGGGTATAAAAAGGGCTTCCTTGAGGCAGTTTATACGCATTAGCTGATGGTGTGATGGCAGTTAGAATTTAAAAGCTAATTTCGATGCAATGGGCTGTAAACAGTGGTATCATTATGTATAAAAAGTGATGTAAGTTATTTGACTGAAGAGCAATAGCGAAAGAGAGAAAGTGAGAAGTAAGTGCAAGCATTGGAGTCTGTAGTGCTGCTGGAAATTGCTGAATCAAGAAAGATGTTTGTTTTGTTTAGGAGAAAACTCAAGCTAATGGCGGTTATAGAAAGCCTTAACGGCGCTGTTGTCTGCTCGCTTTTTCTTTACTACAGATTGGGGAGACTTTAAAAATTTTACGCCTACGGAAAACGAGGGGGCCTATGTCCCCCCTGAGACCTCATTTAGAGTGGGGAAGGAGGAGCCAAGCGATATAAAAAACAACTGTTGACCCTGCGACGAGCAGAGAAATGACTATACAAGGGAGGTAAAGGCCCCCATTTGTTTTAACTTATTAGAAATAAACAAGTAGATCGGTACGGCCATTTAGTTGAAATTACGCCAGGCCACTGTTGCACAGTTAAAGGTGTGTAATGCACAAAACGATATTGCTTATACTGGATTATAAAATAAACATGAAAGACAGGCGCCAGACGCATATATCATTCAAAAAGCGGCCAAAGTCAGCTTCTATATTAACTTAGTAAAAGGCTTGTCTAGATATACCTCCAAAAGATGGCAATATACAAAGAAAGAATTTGGGAATTTTTACAGAAAATTGTACATTCTTATCCTTATCCAACAGATTGAGGCTTTCAAAAGCATCTTTTTATGCTATAAATGGATATCTACAAGATGCATTAGATTCAACCAAGGACAATGAAGTTATTGCTATAGATTCCTAAGATGGCTGACACAATCAGTAAATAAATAATAGTTAACATATCATTCTCATCAGATGGCGTTTTAAGCGTTTCATTATTAAAATGGTTACTCTCTATAGTGTTATTTAAATGAATATCTTGAACATTTTATTTTCGATTATTGGTAAGTTAAAAAAAAAATAATCCAAAATTGTTAAGAATTCCACTTAACATGATGTTTAAGTTACTACTGACGTGGGGATCTCCTACTGATACTGGGATAATCCCTTATATCTTACCCCACCAAATGGCACAATGATAGACACTTCATAGGGTTCTGAGTTGAATTGAACTGAAGTCCTTTTTTAGATGAGCATTTTGCTTTTCAACGGATATGAATGGATATTAATTTCCTTTTCTTTTCAAAATAAGTTTACTGAGTGAGAGTTCTTCTATAAGGAATCCTTTTAATTTAAAAAAAAAAACCTTTCATGAAAAAAATGCATTTTTTCCACTTTTCGTGTAACTCTTTAATAATCTGATATATACACTTTGAAATCATTGTTTTTGCTGAATTTTCACACATTAACATTGTCTGAAGAATGGCTGGCCAACTTTCAAGACTATTAACTTCATTTCAAAACTTATATTAAATTTGGCCATGAGGCAAGGTTTCATGGCGTCAAGCAATTTGGAAAGGGGATAAGGGAAGGGGGAATTAGGGGAAGGGTAAAGGCGTTTAATGACCACACTGAGCACCCCCTTCTCCCATATTGACTAGCATGCCTGCTGCTTTATTTACATAATTATGCTGCCAATATATATGAGCCATACAAATTAAAGGAAATGGCTCGGAACAATTCAAACTTCCTGGAAACAAGTTTCAAAAAATAATGGGGAAAAATTGGATTTACTAATTAAGTTTTTCTTCTTGTCTAAACTTTTAAACAAATTCAAACGTAAAAACTTTACCAAAACTTAATTGCTTTCATGCATAATTTATTTTTAATTTTAAAAATATAAGTTGCGATAAATTTGGAGTAAAAAAATGTAAATTAAACAATGCACATCATTAAATTAATTTACAAATTTCGGTTAACGTTAAAATGAGTTTATTAATTTTCTACAATGCACATCCGTTATGCATTAATAACTGATGAAACCAACAAACTCGTTGGATTAAAACTAACAAACCTCTTGTTTATTTTGATGCTGACATTTGGGTTTAATTAAAGAGTAAAGTCCATTTCTATACTAGAGGTCCATGGAATTGTCTTTTATATATTGCCATTCATTGTACTTTTTAATGTATAATTCATTTTTAGTAGTCCATGGGGGCATTAACTCAAAATTAATTAATTAGCAATTAATAATTGATTTTCATTTAAAATGTACTCCAAAATAATTGGAGTATACTGTAAGGTTTTGTCATTGCAAATAAGATCAATAACTGCCAGTGAAAACGTTTTTGCCAGTTATTGTAATTAAAACAAAACATAGCATGAAATATCCTAAGTTACAAAGTCATTTTCAAGTTTTATTAAGCATATTTTATTTTAATTGCTCTCTCGCCATGCTCGGAGTCAAACGCTTTTCAGAACGAGCATTATGGGTAAACTCCATCCTGTATGTTTTTAGGAAAATGCTGAAAAATATATAGTTCATTTATTTGAATGCTAAAGCAATTTTTCATCTAGGAGCCCTTTAAATATTAAGAAAAAAAACCCATATTTTTCCTCAGTTAGAAACTCCTAAATAATAATGAACCAATGGAAATACCTAAACATTGATGGGACCAAAGTGTATACGTATAGCTTGTGAATTATGAACTCCAAAACCACTGCTCCTAAAATTGGTCATTAAATATCAACACTTTATTAGGAATTTAGGAGCTATGTTGCCCCCTAACGATGGATAAAGTATACTATAAACTATGGATAAAGTATACTATAGTGAAATAGTATAAGTTTATAGTTATTACATTGTAGCTGCATGATAAGCCAAGAACCAGTTCGGGGAACTGCCCAAACTTATTATGGCTAAAAACAGTCAGCCTGAAATTGATTATCTGCCTTTTTTTCAGTACTTAATTTCTTCCTCCCCACACTTAACCATTTCACCCAGTTAATGCCACCTAAAATTCAATTTAGTCATTACGTATACACCCTGTAGTTCCATGAAAGTCAAATGGAGTTAAGTTTCAACCCTGCCTACGACCTTATAGGAAATCAATAGCCTACATTAACACGAGCCAGTTAAAACGTCGCAAATTTGGTTTTAAAACAAGTAGGTGGAAAAATAGATTGTCTGGAGTATAGGGTCTTTTGCGTTTATGTAATATTAGCCACTTTAGTAGTGTCTTTAGTGTATAATTCATGCCATAATGCATAAAAGTCTCGTTATAGCATCTGCTTTAATGGTTATATCGACTGTTTTGCATCTTATACATAATAACCAATCATTATTTTTACATCGAGGTTTACTCACTTTTCGATGCATTCATTTTTGCTAATATTGAACAAGGCTTTTGCACAGCTGGAAATGCATCCACAAAAATAGAGACAGAGAGAGAAAGAAAGGACTTTTTGTGCCAACAAACACACACACGATGTGTAATGGCCACATTGAAGTGGGAAAAGTGGCTGGGGCCACCTGCTATCAATAATTCCATCAAGAAACAAAGCAACGGGGCGAAATTTTATTAAAAATTTATGTTTAATTCGAGGTTTTGTGCTATCTGTTTTTAACACACCAGGGATGGAGAGGCTTAAGAGAAAGCTTGATACAAAACACAGGAATCTTCGATGCAAGTCCGTGCCAACCATTCACTTGTATAAGGAACAAATAAAGACATAGGGATTTCAAAAGTATAAGGATGCTTTTAGTTTTTGGAATCCATTTTGTTTTATTAATAATTTATAGCAAGCATACCCACACGAAGTTAGATAGCAGGTCAGAACAGTTCAGAGTTCTTCTTGTTCCTGTTCTGACATTTTCATATTCAGGCTATAGATCCAAGAATACTGATTTCAAATAACACATGTAGGGGGTTTATGATTTAAATGAATTATTACAGTTTATATATATATATAACAGTTATTAAACCATAATGGCTCAAACTTTCCAGAATACTCAGCTCTGCAAATGTATAACTCCTTAATTTCGTGTGAAATGGGTGCCGAATTGAAATATATTGAAAAAAATATATATTTCAGAATATATTAATATATATTTAAGAATATATTATATATATATATATATATATATATATATATATTCTATAGAATATAATCAGGTATATTATTTTATTCTTATGATTATAATATGCAGTATATATTCCAATCTTTAAATATTTTATAAATATGAGAATATAATCTCTCAAAAGATATTAAATTCAATATAGTCACACTGAGGATGCAAAACATAGCTATACTATACACAATCGCTAGACTTAATATCTGTGCAACAGCGTTAACGACATATAGATTGAGCAAACACATGATTATAAAAGTAATAAGCTTTTAAAACTTTTTTACTTTGTATAGTCCCACATATGCTGAATCCATTTTTTATATTTTGGGAATGTATACACTCTGTATTTATTCATGAAGTTTGCTGTTAGTTTGTCAGTGCAAATAATCAATAAGTTGGCACATAAACAGCAGCTGGTTAATCTTCAACCCAAATTCTTATTGCAATAATTCAAAGTTGTGGCTTTCATTAGTTGGATGAGGGCATTGCTCTATTCTGTATTCACCAAAATTTTCATAATTTATTGAATTATATAAACTAGCGTGCAATTCAGAGCAGGTCTCATATGCAATTGATTAACAAGCTGGCTTATATACATTTCTACAGCAATTAGATGAAATGGTCAGAAAATAAAACGGAATTGGTGAACATGCCATCTTGTTTTTCACCGATTCCCTAAATATGCATTGTTTAGTATAGTAACCATTTAATAAAAAGGAGTTTTATGGGTCAAAATGTTATTGTTTAAAATTTTCTCTTTGGCTAAAGCTAATGAAATACATTACATACTGGGAGCCATTTATTTCTAACAGAAAAAAAACCCATTCCATTAGTTCATCAATATTCTCATCACGATTCCACAAACCCCTCGTTAATGGCGAAAAATAAAAAAAAAACTGTAAAGGATGTGCGTAGGACTTAAACTGATTGGTTTCACTTAAAAGAATTTGTTGTTCATATACTCAATAGGCAACAGACACCCAGGGAATTGAAAATAGGACCCAAACGAACAAATCCGAATTCAAGAACATATCGACAATAAACTATGAGTGAAAAAAACAGAGAAAAAATAGAAGTCAATTTGAAAAAGGGAGCTCCAAATATATAGATATCCTAACGAACATCAAGTATAATACAATTTGACATTCTCCAGTCACGAAAACAACTTTCAATTGGTTAAGTGCCAACGACACATTGTCTTCATGATGTTTTCTAATTTGATGATGAAGAAAACGCATAAAAAATGTGTTTTGAGTCTTATACGCAATATATATACATCCCACTATCACTCGGGATTTATTTATTTACACAAAAACTTGGCACTTTGTAACAACAGAAGCAAAATAAATAAACAAACTTTATCATCCATTTACTTAGTGACACCGATATAACAATCTAGCAATAATTAAAACAAGTAAGTTATTTGAGAAATAAAATGCCTGCATAATCAGTGCAAAGTATATCAGGGTTGCAAATGGAGAAAAAGTGTGAATTTCCATTACATTCCCAGGAATTCCATGATCAGTTAGTATAATATAGTGGGCCTGCATAGTAAAATAAAGTACAGCAAAAACATCATAAAATTCACTACCAAATTATGCTAATAAGTTTCTGAAAAGTTTCTTCTGCAAAAATCTTGCTGAAGATAATTTCTGCAAAAAAAATATTTAATTTGATCCAGATCGAAGTTCATCACCCTAATTTCGAAATGTTATTGTAGAAATACATGGGTTTCCAAATTGATCAAATATGATGGTTAAAACCACATACACAAGCTTATCCAACTAACTTCTTGATTTTTTAAGTTAGAATGTCAAGAAAACTTGTCAGTCAAAGATATTATTTTCTACCAATAGATATTGTATCATTGTTTAGCAGAAAGCATGACTAGTGCAATTTTTAAAGAAATCTTACTAGAATTGTTTAAAATATTTACAGAAATTTGCTAACTCCTAAGTCATTTAGGAAATGGTTTATAGGGTTCTTTCATTGTGACACTAGTTGAAGCATATAAGATAATCCAACCAGGTTGCTTTTGAGAAAGCTCTACTGACGTAGCTAAGGGCCCTATTTCATCAAGACTCCAGAATCTAAAATCCTCAATCTCAAGCCAGAATCCTAGAAAAATTTGTTTCCTTTGTACTATCCCTAATCCAAAATCCAGAATCTTTCATGGGAGTAGATAGGATTTTTTGGATTGGAAATGTTCCATGGAGCCATTTTTGTTAGTTTTTTTGGATTCTGGATTGAGGTTCAGGATTGTAGATTCTGGAGTCGTGGTGAAATAGGGCCCAGGACCTCTAAATCATCAAGACTCCAGAATCTAAAATCCTCAAGCTCAATCCAGAATCCTTGAAATTTGGTTCCATCGTACAATCCCTACTCCAAAATCCAGAAATTTTCTTGGGAGTAGATAGGATTTTCAGAATTGGGAATGTTCCACAGAGTCATTTTTTTTTTTTTTTGGATTCTGGATTGAAATTTAGGATTGTAAATTCTGGAGTCTTGGTGAAATAGGGCCCAGGACCTCTAATTCAAAAACCAAACATTCAATGTCTATTTTTCTTGCCTCATAAATATGTTTCAAAAAAGATAACAAATATGCATTTTTAAATTGCAAATTGTATTCTTGTAGGCCTATGCCATACCTACGTTAAGTGAATACTGAATTAGTGGCATTTCATCTTTTATGGGAAAGAAATATTCCAAAACCATTTGGGAAATTTGCATGAAATTCGTTCTGAGGCATATATAAGAGCAGAGTGATGCTAGCATATTCGTATACACACAGAGAAAAAAAACCTCATCTAATTACATATTTATGCGTAATGCAATTAAGAACTAGTCCATATTCTTTATGATGTACGTGTGACAAGTACAATAATGAACTCCAGGGAGACTTAATTAATGGATATGCATGCATGCAGACGGATTATTTTCAAAATTATTAGCAACGTATAAATTGGTATACTTTATTTCCCACCCAGTTTGCATGAAGCAACGCCTATTCAAAAACAAAACAATTGTGGAACAGCATGAAGTAACTTAGTAAATATGACAAGGATTTAAAAAAAACCTTAAAATATATATATGCTAGGTTCTTTTTTATATTATCAAAATAATAATTAAGAAAGAAAGAGATCCCCATGCATCATTTCCCAAAATGCATGGAAAACAATGAACAAATGTGTTTGTTGCAAGTTCTTGGTGGATTTCCATTCAAAGTGCATTTTTTAAAGGGTTTATAATTCGTCATTTTAATAGGAAGGAAATGCGTATAAATGCGTAGAACCCTTTTTAGAGGGCGAACTACACAGGTAATTGGATGCAATATTAAGTATAGATATTAATTAGGCGAGTACAATGCTATAGTCCCCACTTGCCTACGTGTATAATTATTATACATGACGAAGGGGGGCTTGCGTATATATCCAAAGCGAATTCACAATGGAAAAAAAATGGGTTTCCTTATTAATTCGCCGTTTTCTGCATAGATCTGTTAAATTATTCTGTTTAAAAATCCACGCAAAAAGCATTTTCCCTTCTTCTGAAAACCCATAATAAAATGGGCGTAGAACCCAACCTCGCCTTTCATAAACTATAGCCTATTTGGAAAATCAGCTACAATTAAATTATACACACAGCAGGGATATGAAAGTGGTGCACTTTGAAAACCTCAAAAATCCATATTTACAAGTAAGTATACAACAGCGATGCTTATATAGGCACATAAAATGCATTTAGAAATAAGTCATGTGATTGTAACAAGTTTGAAAGAAATTAGAAAACTTTATTAAGAAGGTAAATGATTCAAACTGATTGAAGACTTGCAAAATTAAAAAAAAAAAATATTAGTTAAAAGTTTGATTAAAGATTATTAAATCTAATCAAACTTGTCATTTTTTTTAAAAACAATTTCAGCAATTATTACAATTGGTAAAGTTGATTATTTAATGTTAAAATAATGAGTTTTTTTTTACTATACACCAAACTTTAAATTGTGAATTCTTTTTCCAAATAACTGATGACTGGCAAATAAAATAATAATAATGATAATCAAGGTGAAGTATGTGAAAGCTTACACTGCACTGATAAGTTGCATGTAAAATGTATGTTGAAAATATTGATAGGCAATGATAGCGTTTTTAAACTTTTAGGTTGGGCATAAAAGTTTGGACTGGGAAAATATTATTCTTTGAGGAGGAAAAAATATCCACTTGAAATTTTTCAAATTTTCTACAAATCTTACAAAATAATTCTGTATCTCTTATTTCGAGTATTCAAAACTAAGAAAAGTAATGATTAAAATAATTATTTTGTTATATGTTATCAAAATTATATGAAAACATCTCTTTTAAGTAAATGTAAGTTAATTACATTTGTATAATTTACAATAAATAAATTAGTCATGTGATAGGCTATCATGATCCTGCCAGGTAATATTTGCATTCGGTATGTTTACTTTTGAACTATATATTAAATGTTTAAAAGAAATCGTAATTGTACTCATAATATTACTATTTTAACTATTTACTAATCCACTTTCATTTCTGACAAGTTAAATATGGCATATAGAACGATAAATTAAAATTAATAAAAAAAAGCATTATAATAATTGAATTAGGTGTATTATAATAAATCATCTTTCAAAAGTAGATTTTTCCTAAATTTATACGACATTTACAAACGAGCTTATTAAATGAAATTCGCTGAACACATGTTAGAATTATGCAAAATTGAAGACAAAAAAAAACCAGCATCATGTGCATTAGTGTGATTAAGAGTAAAATGATGCATAAAAAGGAGTAATTTTGCATCATTACTAAGAAGCAATTTTTATCAGACTTTGTGTATATAGAATAGGACTTCACGGATGAAAGTTGGCAGTTTAATTTCGGGATGGAAGAATCAGAAAATTGAGCTATTATTAATTATTCAAATATAAAATATGCAAAAATGGCAGAAAATTATAGAGTAGTGTGTAATTATGGGTGGGGCGGAACTTCAGGACAGAAAATTACCAAGGATTTGGGCGGAGGGTCCAATTGAAAGACTGCCATTTTCAAAATTTAGACTAAGCCCTTTCGTGTACTTTCCCAATTATATGTAGATTTAAATGACTAGGCTGTTTTAAAAATATAATCTTGTTCAATTTCATTAAAAACCAGCACAGAAAAAAATAATGCGTTGCTTATCAATTTCTAAGAATAACAGACATAAATTGAGTCCGTTATACAAGTCACAAAATCTGTAATTTTTCTAAGAAATAGTTTCAAGCTATTCCTTAAAAAGATTAATTTAATAAAAGAAGTTGCAAAAATTATTAGAAACTACAAAAATTCGTTTCAATCAAGTTCCAAATCTCTTGCTTTGCAAGTTCAGATAACAGAAATGACTAGCTTTGATAAAATAGTTCTGATCTAAATGTATAAATCTTATAGTAAATTTGGCAACTAATATTCTCCCAATAAATGAACAACTCTTTTACTGAATAATTGGATAGTGTGGTAACCCTGGCATCAGGGTTTAGTATTAATTGCCCTTCGATTGTTACGCATTCTGCATCCTTCGTTAATCTTGACCAACAATTTGGATGTATAAGCGCTCAATTACTAACTATTGTAGCGAATTGGGAATGCTTTCTCATATAATACAACTTTGTTCAAGATTCTCTTACTGAAACTTTTCACGCACGCCATGTCTTCGCATTTTGTAACAAACTGCAATTGTCCATTCACATTATCCGGAACAAGAAACAGAATGAGACATGAATGATAAAAACTTCAGTTTTACAACTTTTGCAGCAAAAGTTAAAATGTTGAACACGTGTACTTGCAGTAGCTCGACCACGAGTTCACCTTAGAAATAATAATGATGAATTGATAAACATATGCATATAAAGTAACACTTAACTATGCTGCATGCAGACGAGAACAAAACGTTAATTAAAAAATTTACCAGCAAATATTCTGTTATACTTTTTGTTTAGCCTCGGAATCTAAAATGTCTAAATGATGTTTTGTTGACAAATTATCCAGAGACTTTGTGTTGTGGCTTGATAACTTCAAATTTTTTCCAGTTTTTTTTTGTCCAACCATATATACAAGCATATACATCAAGGGAAATTGCCAATAACAAAGTTATTCGAAGCATTTTTTTTTAAATTTCAATTTAAAAATATCAAAGTCGGTTTAGGAAAAGCTTGAGCATGTTTATATTTGGTATTGTGTTGTTCCACTCCATAATCAATATAAACAACAACCAAAATGGCTTCCAAAACGATTCCAAGCTGGAAGTGAATCCATGAAAGTATCAGTCATTACGGATCGATCGCCACTGAGTGAATGGACAGTGGTCTCGAGGGTTATTGTCCTGCACTTTCGACGGAGTGATGGGGTCATCCATGTGAGTTCATTCGATAGGCCACATCAGTTTGGTGGTCCATCATGCATGGCATGAAAGGCCGGAGCAACTGACCAACACACAATAGCACACAAATATCCTCCTTAAACAGGCAATACTCTGAAGCGCCCCCCATTAGTACATGTTAAGGCCACATCAATTGAGTTCATTTAAATAGAAAGCTTGTAAATGTATATTGTTATTATTTTGATTGAAATTTTCCCTTAAAAGTGCTGACTGTCAAGACTTATTTAGGAGATAAGGACACCCCCCGAGGAAGGATTGACCCGCAACAGCTCAACTAATTTAGTCAATATTCATCAAACAAACAGCGACCCACCAGTACAAGCATATAATACCAAAAATGAAATTGTTTGTGCAAATGTTTGAATACCGTGGGGCACGTTTGTGTGCAAATTCAAAAATTCCTTAATGCACTAAGCAAAGTAAATACATTTAATTTATGTTCGTATTTGCAGATGAAGCCACTGTTTATTGTTTGTTTATTCAATGACCCCATTGTTTATTATTTATAACAGTCTTAGCAGTGCCCTTTTGATTCATCAGTGAGAGAATTGCACATTGAGGAATAAATTTATTTAATTTCTTGAAAATGTTTGGTTACTAACTAAACCATCTGGCCGGTTTGAATTAGGCCTGCATTAATTGTCAGGATATTTTTGCTTTATTTTTAAAAAAACAAATATTTTTATTTATAGTTTTGAAATATCCACATAATTTGTGGACACCGTGTAAATCAATGCATACAGAAAGCAAGTACAGAGTGCGCAGAAAATATTTTTACAACTTTGTTTTAGTGCATATAAAAATGCAAAAAAAATTTAAACATATTTAGAAATATGTTGTGCATAGTTTAATATGGTGATTCTTTGAAGGTTAGTGCCAAATTATAGACACTTAACATGGGCACAACTTTGAAGTGGCATACATAAATACGGTACTTTCTGTGCACCCTGCATATTTTGTCTATAAAACGTATATACGATTTTCATAAGCTTCTAAAGTTTTCAGCCTTTATTATCTCGACATTAATAAACAACAAATGCTTGAACAATTTTGATAATTTCGATAATCCCAAGAATCCCTTAATATATGCTTATCAATATCACCATATGTATGCCATGGCTCTACATGCCATCATCAGGCAAGTCCAAAATCAAGTCTGATTGACTATGATTAAAAGAAATATATCTGAATCAATTACAATGGATCCATGTTTCCTAAAACCGAATTTTATGCTATAAACTAAAGATGTATCCAGTCAGCGAAACAGAGTAGAAACAAAAAACCAAGCGAATCCCATTTTAATCCAAAAACCGTTTCAGTTTTCAACATTCAGTTTGTTTTATGGTTTACTGCAAACGATATATAGTAGGAAAGAAAAAAAAGACAGAGATAATATAAAGTTTAAGTGTTACAACGGCGAACATATACGTCTTGCAGCAATAAAAATTCAAACAATCGCAGCATGAAAAACCAGAGCAATACAGCTTTTTGGAAAATGTGAAGAGTAATGATTTCGAGTCATCACATCAAATAAATGTTCATATATATAAAGTCGAAGTAGTTTGGCTACATAAAAATGCGGGAAAAAAAGCTCTTTACCCCCTCCAACATTTAAACCCAAAATACAAGGATGCTCAAATCCAATGGCTTTATGCAGTTTTTGTTTAGATTAAAGCCAAGAGAGAGAGAGAGAAAAAAGTTGGATGCGTTCAAAGATCTTGTATGGATTTTCTCAAGATTGCTTCCCATGTTTCTTTTCAAAAAGCTTGGAGAAGAAGTTTGTCAATGTTGACATATGCAACAAAAAAACATAGGTTTTTGTATTTGTTCAACAAGCGAGAGGTGACGTTGTTTCAGACTTTGCGAGTAAATTACAAAAATTCTCAACCAACAGCGCACCACCTTTGCATGTAATAAGACGAACAGAAATTGGAAGCAAGGAAAAAATCTGAATTTATAAAACTAAACTCACAAGACCTTTCTTCTCTGACACAGGCAATTTTTAACAAAAACATAAAGAATCAATTTCAAAAGTTTGTTTCTAAACTGAGTCGGTAGATTACATCGTGAAGTGTTTCATGTTATATACACAACTGGCAGAAATCATCAATATAGTGTTCAAATTAAGTATAACATTTTCCAATTTTGTTTTAAAATAGTTATCAAATTGCTTTACAGATTACCAGTATCAATTTATGTATAGGTGTATTAACAGTGGTAACTGTACACGTTTCAACGTTTGTGAGTTGACTTGATCTATGAAGTCAATTTTACATCAATACAATTTTGTATAGCCCGACCCATATTTTGTCATTTTACAATGTAACACCCTCTTTAGTTATGTTCAGGAACTAAATCCTCCTTTCCCCAATTAACAAAAAATAAAAAACAATCCCATAACATCACAAAAACGATGAATTAATCTATTAATACACCACATGTATAATGATTAAAACCATGCTTAAAAGCAAATTATGATTAGCATTAATAGACATGCAGTACTTAATAGCAATCTTCTGAGAGTTACAGTCCACTATTGATTGCTTATTCCAATCATTAGGAAAAAAACATGTTCAATTCATAGCATTCCTTATATTTCATATTTGCATTCAATGCCACTATTTCGCAAAGCATTTCAAGTACCAGAACCCACTGTACTGCCAAAAGCACCCTCTATTGGTAATACGTGTCAACAGTCTTACTAGGAATCTCATATCAATCATCCTCTACAAAATATACGAAATCATAATTAAACTAATTGACTATATACGTAGTCTATACGTATTGCATTGTCATATAACGAAAGCCAAAAAATTAACCAAAAAACCCCACATTTTTACTGGAGGAAGTAACAAGGGTGACTAACAGATGGCGATGCAAGGTATAAGAACTCATCACTACTTGTAAGTCCATGAATACACAGGATGTCGTACTGCATAAATAAAGTATAAATGAGACATTCCAGAATTCACCAATGTGTTTCATAAAATGGTTTAAATTACTGGGGGGAATTAGGGGGTTCGAACATTATAGTTAGATTCTTAACCCCATAATACTTATCTGTAGAAAAGACCCCTTAGGCAGCTCATTCTGCAATGTCCCCCCCCCACCTAGTTCAAAATGCTAGAATCGAACCCTGGTTCATTTACATAGACCTACATAATCAACGAAAGAGTGAACTATAAAATAGTCATTAGCATTAGGTCTATACTATCACAATTATTCATTTGTGGTTATCACATGAAGCAGACATACGTTATACGCTAATGCAGATTCGATTCTCCAGTTCACTACTGAGGTATTTTGGGTAATTTCAAGATGCCTGCTACATCCTTTTGTAAACATTTAAATCTGGGATTGGCTAAGACAAATATGGCTAAAGCAAGTTATGCATATCCTGATATCCTGCAAACAAGGATGATGAGAGGGGAGGAGTCCCAAAAATCATAATTTTTGACTACGTCATTTTCTTGTGCTATAACCATCTAACAACACCATTTTAGATGTTTTGGTAACTCCCCAATTAGCCACTGTTCCTTCATTGCCAATTGATTTAGGTTAATCCATGTTAAAAACACGCTCGATCAAATGCATACGAACAAGCTTGAAAATCGAAATTATTTCAAATATATAAAGCTAGTGTTGTGGATTTCAAAAAAGGAAAATCTCACACTATAAGAAATTGTATAGCCATTCAATATTTGTGTCAGGGCATTGCCAAGTTTTACCTACACAAAGTATCCTAACAATCAACAATAGCTATTCAAAATAGTATAGCACTACCATATATTTCCAATGTGACTTGCATTTGTTAGAATTTAAAAGGCTGGCCATGTACTGAAAAGAGTTTTCACTTTTTATATTCACGTTGCAGTTGCAACGTCAGAAAGAAAAAAAAATGCAATAATTCAATAATTCAATGAAAATATTTTCACTATAATTAAACATGGCCTCTAGTGAAAAGTCCCATACACAAAACGATTAAAAATTAATCCCAATAATTGGACGTATAATATCAGTTTATAGGTATTACAACAGCTAACCAAGCTGATAATAGAATGTTACAGGATCCTACTAAAATGGGACTGAATTATAATATAGTAGCTAATATGAGTTTCATTACACAGAGCGGCCATTTTGTTGTGATGGTTCTGCATCACTCTTGAGGCCAATGACCATGCTGGATTCACACTAATAAAAATTGACGTCATCAAATGATGTCACTTCCTTTGGTTGGCTTGCCAACAGCAAATTTGAAACTTTGTCATAAAGCATTCTGGGATTGGGTTGCAACGTTGCAATTTTTTGATGAATTTAGGAAGGTAATGACTGTGTTGAGTAGTTGGATATCAGTGTTGACATTAGGAAGTCACTGAAAGTGTGACCCATGCACTCATTGCCAATTTTAAAATTTAATCGTGATCAAAGTTATCTTGTAATCAGGTAGACATAATTGGCATCAGATAGTTTGTAACCTTTCGTTTATGATGCTTAAAAGAAAAACTAAATACAAAAGTTAAAATGGGTTTTTAAGTTCAACCAAATAAGCTTGGATAAGAATTTCCCATGAAAACAATTTAGTAAATGAATAAATTGCACAAACAGCAGCCTCCAGGTTATACGCATTTTCATTCAAATAGCAATAATGCTTAATTAAAATTGCCATTTCCTAGATTTTATCTAAACCCTCTGGTAACGAATGAGAACATCTCAGAAACGACAATAAGCTATTCAAAGCATACATTAAAAGGCATTAAAAATGTATTTTCTAAAAAAAACCTCATTATAAATGTATGCACAAATAAATGCAAGAGAGATATGAAATGTATGTACAAATAAATGCACAAGAGATACGATAGGATAATAAATAGAATACAACATAAGAGTGCTTAAAAGTTTCTTACCTTGCTTTCCTTATTTAACAGCAGCCATTTTTCTCAATGCCTTTCTGATATTTCCTTATATGCACATTCCAAAGTAGATCCGTTATTGCTCAAGTCTCCATTCTCACAGATTGGGTTTGACACTTTTCAGCCTATAAACATAACAAATGATAAATTAATTTATTCTTTGGAAAAAAGCCATTTCTTAATATTTTTAAAAAAAGTAAAAAAAAACCGTACATATAAGTGTAATACAGATAATGAAAACAGGCGAGAGAGAGAGAGAAACAGAGAAAATATCCTAAAAGTTGAGATCAATGAAACGTACATTTCGAACGACACAGAATGTAGGCCTATATATACATTTCGACAAAGGTTACTATAAACTATATCATCTCAAAATAAATCACGGTTCATTTTCATAATGGTATAACAGCTTTTGTGCTGTGAGACATTGGCAGCATTTCTTCAGTTATATTTTCAAGTTAAAAGCACTTCAGATAAGTGCTAAGTTCTGTTCAAATTCCACACAACTAATTTCGAGCTGTAAGCCTTTTGCTTCGCGTCATTGACTCGAAATTTGCATACACCTTTTGGAATTATTTCAAATGTTGCACAATTGACAATTACACAATAATAAAAGTTCATTAAATGCTATATGACAGAATTGCTTCACTGAATGTGCATGCCTAAAGGAAATTACATTTGTAATTTTCATACTAAGAATTTTTGAATTACCAAAAGGCGAATTTTTCATTGATGAAAGGTAGCCTGGGCCTAATAAGGCCTATACAGTCAGCTTGAGCAACACTTTCAGGTGCATTAAAATGCATTTTGAACCGAAAAATATTGTGCAACAGCACATTTTTTGAACCACTTTGATAATGATCCAAAGTAAAAGTATACCATGTGGCAAAAAAGCATAAGCTAACCTGTCAAAATGAATGTATTCATGTAAACTTATTTTCTAATGTTCAATATATACCGGCCAACCAGATAAACGAATGGAAAAAGTTTTCTGGTTTTAAGTAGTCGTATTTTGATTATTTTAATTGCGCACCAAATGTAAATTCTGTTCTTGTCGGCTTCCTTGCCTATTTATTATCATCAATTAGGCGTGGCCAGAGCTATACGCATATACCTTTTAATGTTTCTTATCCATTAAAATAGATGAAGAAAAGCAGATGGGTTTAACATGCTAAAAATAATGCATAAAAGGTAAAAGAGAAATTAGAATCCAAACGTAGTCATTAATTAAGTAGAATTTATGGAGTTAGGGAGAAACTCCAAATTGAACAAACCCAAAGACAACAACGCATTTTAATTAACGTAAAACTATACGGTATTAATTTGAGAGACAGAAAACATTTTCGTTCCAATTAATCTTTGAGCGATTTTAAAATAAAACATTTGGTAAATATACCTTCCTTATACACACACAGAAAATAGCATATTTCATTTCTGCAGAAAAAAAAACCAGATTTCTGTATATTAAAGGGACAGTCTCACTTTGAAACAAGTTTTTAAACAGTACACAATTACTATAGTAATTACTATAGTAATTGTGTACTGTCTATAGATATTAATTTCTGTGCCAATAATAATTGCAGCAAAGTTTTCATTTTGAAGAAATCACGACGTTTCCAAAATG